>VZRF01012756.1:103879-139014 GCA_013396875.1 Vireo altiloquus
AAAAAAAAAAAAAAAACAGCACCAGAAATATTATTTACTGTCACTTCAGAATATGAAGTTCACAGGTAAAAGAAAGGGTTTAAATTTCTGTATTGCATACATATACTTCACTACATATAATCACCAGGTCACAGATGTCAAATTTAACTGTAAAATAGTAATTCTTATCAAAAAAATGAAAGGCTTGTGTGTGTGAATCAACTCTTTTTTTTTTTATCCAGGAAGGAGTCCCAAAAAAAAGGCTGGAATAGTTTTGACTCTTCTATTTATTTTTTCCATCCCAGTAACTTACTATCTCTACTTTTTCTTTTATCATCCACCTTTAGTTTATGTCAGTGCAGTGGCAAATACAATCACCACATTTCCCAATCTCCTTTCTGAAAGGCTGAACTAAACAAAGAGAAGTGGAGGGAAAAAAAAGAATGGTCATGTCATAAAATAATAGCTTCATAAACAGATAACAAAGGGATGGCAATCACATTGCAGATCAAAATCTAAATAGGTAGTACTACCGAACATAAAATACTCAAGGAGGACAGCAAAAACAGAAAGCACACTGCAAAGAAAATTCAGCTGATAGTAGTACACGATGTATTTGTCCTGTACACTCTGATCACAAACTGCAGTCATTTTAGAGCAGGATTCCAAGTCAAAAATAGTACACTTTCATTTGCATTCATTACTGAAGGCTCATGATTTACACACATCTGATGGCTCAGCTTGCACCACATCAAATTGCTAAATCTGCGTTCTTTCCCTTCTACAAGGTACATGCCAAATGCTCCAAAATTCTACAATGCATGATGATCAACCATCATCACAACGGCCTTGCATAGACCTTGGCATTAACTAATAGCAGCTATTTCACTATTTCCAATGTACTGAACACCAGCAAAGAACAGAAGGTGGAGAAGGATACAGAAATCATTTTTTCAAAGTTGAACTTCAACAAGGTAGTGAATTCCCACTGTAATAGCCATTATAAAAATGCACTGACTAGTTCCATAAACTGTTAAACTACACTTAAATCATACCAATGCAAATAAAACTTGAGGGAGCATGTGAGTAATTTTTGCTTCTTCTAATCTATCAAGGAATTAAACTTTCATGTTGGTATAGAATTTATTTAAAAGCTCATTTATATAAGGAAAGGAAGCACATCTAGAAAAAGAGGAATCAAATGTTTTCAGAGAAAAATTAATCTTTTGTTTTACAATTTTATACCAGCTGGATTAGCATGATTCTGCTTTTCTAATATAAATTTTAAAATAATTAAAAATCAAAATAAAGGAATGCATAAGGCTACAAAGGTAACAACCCTGACATAGCTGGAATCTGAGATACATAATTAACAGGACTGGTTTCCACAGCTAGACATGAGTCAATGCATTCTTACTTCATACCTAAGTTTTATTACACAGGATTTAATAGAAATCTGTAATCTGTTCCCATTAATTAAAAAAACCAAAAACAAACAAACAAAAGAAAGTCAGAAGAAAAAAACTGAACACTTCATTGACACTGTCTGAAAACTGAGAGGTGTTGCTTTTAGAACTACGTCATATAATTCAAAGACAGATTTCTATATTCATTAGTTACTAAATTACTAAATATGAAATATTACTGAATATTTAATTAATAAAATACCAATTGTTATTATTATTATTACTACTAATTACTAAATATTAAACCAGACCAATCACAAACAATATAATTTTCAGCTTTGAAATGCAACTGATATTTTATGAAGTAGGGTTTTTTTTTTAATTTAAAAAAAAAAATCCATTTTATTTGTCCTTTTTTTGTTTTATTACAGGAGGTTTAATTTGCACAATACTCAGCCTTTAGATTTTTGCTTTGCAATGAAAAAATTACTACCATTGGAAGGGTTAAAGGACCTATGCCTGCAATTACAGGGTGCTTGGTGTAGAAAGGTTCCCCTTGCAATAATAATGAATCATCTCAAAGTTCTTCTAATAATTAAATTCCCATGGCCATGAAGAAAAAATATTATTTTACCTAAATACATAAAATCATATCAGAAGAACAATCTTTGCATTACAAGTTTTGATCTACACTGTATCTTAAGTTAGAAGAACGCGTAATTGTCAGAACAGATATTAGATCACTCAAAATACATCCAACTTGTTTAATTTGTACTTTATCCTACCATGGAATTAAATTTCACATGTATGTGTTCACAGTTTGCAAGCACTCACTCTAATGTTTTTCCATTTTGTTCAGCTGAAAGCCTAGTTTTTCAAATTAAAAAGGTTTTCTAAGAGTACATTTTCTCACAACTGAGGTTGATTGGTTCCTTAATTAGGGCATTTATCTTAAATACGCCTTTTTAGGATATTTAAGCATGAAGGCACTTTAGAGAGCTATGGCTTTTCTTGAGAGAAGTAAACAGGCTGCCTCTGCTTCAAATGTCCCATGTGCTGGCTCCAAGAACACTTGATCTCTCTCTTAAGAGCCGACAGAGTGCCAATTGCTCTTTTTGGGACTGAGAAACACAGTAGAGCCACATGTCAACTGTAATAAAAATTAACCCACTCTAGAGAGAATCTAGATTTACTTTCTATCTTATTTTCATCTGGTAAAATTAGGCATTTAGACTGACAGACTAACAACACTGGTTAGTTCCCTTCTTCAGAGAACCATCTCAAAGCAAACTACAAAGCCACAACCTAAAGAATAAGTGAAAAGTATTTCACAAGGATACCTATGGAGTCCTACCTAATCCAAAAAACAGCTGATGGAAACTTAATCATCTGCAATTCTGCAGATTCTATCATGAAGTAGTTTGCCTCAATTGCAAGGCAAAACCAATTCAAATTAATACTAGATGAAGTACGGTTAGTTAACTGGATGTCTGGGGAGTTTCTAAGACAAAAGCCAAGAGAAAAGGTCTCAAGAGAGAGCAAACACCACAGATACAGCTCTGAAGCCCCACAACAAATCATAAGACTAGTTGATAATTTTTCACTTTGAATCTACACTACTGTCGAAGATGTTCTGGGATTCCAAACCTTCTCTTGTACTTTAAGGGACAAGCCTAATTAAATGTCTAGACTGATTTCTCCATCCAAGTCTGGTGTGTTGTCATAAACACACTTAGTACAAAATGATGATCGCAGGAAAGAACAGAGGTGATAAATTCACTTAGGGAGTGAACCAATACCTTGGAATTTGAGCTTGCCTTTAATGAAAAGCACAGAAAATTAGCAAAGGAAACAAAAGAGAGAAGGTGGACAAGAGGCATAAAAGCACAGCAGATGTCACTCCAGGCATGAGTTATTTTATACCTCAGTTTTTTATGTTGCTCAGAAGTGAAAAAGTTTCAGAACTAATGGTCATAATACGGAAGGAATTTGTCCCTAAAAAACTAAATGTCAGACTTGTGGCTCAACAAACTTGGCAGAGGATTTTGAAACAAACCTTCCTCCTGCCTTGAGGCAGTAACTACGTCCCAGCTCTAAGGCAAGGGGGTAAGTCTTCACCAGTCTATAGGAGACTCCCATAGGAGATAGTCTGATAATGAAACAACCAGAGTTATCCAACCCAAGAGAAAGAAAAATTTGTATTTGTAGATAAAGGGAAAATAACACTTCACACCCTTCTTCAGTGAGACTAAAACAAGGTGAGACTATAAAAAAAAATTCAGTTTGAAATTACCCTTAACTTTAGATCCTCAGCTCTTTATTCCATTTCCTGAAGACAACAAAAGTTAAACTTAAAATGTGACATTGTCAACACAAGCCAGTAAGGAAAATTAATTACACCCTTATCTTCAAGCGCTCATCTCAGTAAAGCCCCTGAAATTTACTTAGGAATACACCATCAAAAGTGGTTCCAAAGCAAAAGAGTGTATGCACTTGAGAGTCTTTTATCCATCTTGCATTTGCTTCTCCCTGAACAGCTGCAAACGTTACAGACTTCAGAATAAAAAGGACTGACAGACCAGCAAACAGGGAATAAGCCTGCAGTTCTCTCACACACCCCTTTTTGCATATACACATTGGAGCACAAAAGCTATGGCTGTGCCAAGCCTGACAGAATGACTCCAACCAGGTGTTCACAGTTCCAGTCTGGAGCTTTTCAATGCCTGAAAGAGTCTTTTAAAGAATACAGGGACACACAGCAGCTTCACAATTTTTCACAAGTACCTGGAATCAAGCAGACACTTCCAAATTTAAAATTTAAATGCCTGTAAATTTTCCAATTAGTTCACTCAGAGCAACGTAGCTGTTTGGAGTTATTTGAAGAGACTGACTACTACACATCATTTTTGTTCTGTGAGGATGTTCGGCATTCACCAAGAAAGAAAAGCACGTTTTTTACAGTAACATATGGCAGTCCTATAGAGGCCCGCAGGGTTTCCATGCCTGCCTTTTACTGATGAATTCAGAAGTGTACCATGTTGTGCTAGGTTTATGATTCCTCATTCCTTAAAAGCCATCTGGGAAAAAGGGAAGCCTAACAGAAAAGGCAAGAACTATAAAGCATCAGCTTCCTAAGTACATACTCTCATCTTAAAATAACTCTGTTTCAGTATGCCATGGTGACAGAAGAGGATTTCTCTGCATTTTCCAGACACAAAGGAGGTATCCACAATGTCTCCAACCTCCTGCCAAATGAATCTTCACCTAACTGGGATTCCTATTTCCTTACATTTCTGTTTTACATGTACTTCAATACACTGCAGTTTCCTAACCAATTCAGTTACACCTTTCAAGTCAAAAAACCTTTAGGAGAACAACAATTTTTGAAGACCTGAGTACAAGTCAGGGTGTCATAGATACAACAAGGATTAATGAAAATACTGAAAAGCAAGTGTTTTCAAGAATTTTACTTGATGTTCAAAATAGCTATTCACAGTAACGGCAAACATGTTTTTATCTTAAATCCTTACATAAGGTGTCACTAAAATCTTCAAATGCTTGAGACACAGCCTCAGAGTGAGCTTCTTTTAATCTTTCAATTAAAAGCTCCCAAAGCAAATCACTCCTACTCTTAATAATTAAACTCCTCCATATGGCAAGTAGGCTGAGCAGCATCTAACAGTTAACTTGACAAAGTAATTTGTGACATTATTTTTCACTGTAATCATTTAAATAAAAGTTCAAGATTGCAGAACATGTTTCCACTAAAAAAATTTTAAAAAAAAATGAAAAAGTGTAGAATATCTTATCTTCTAACCACAACACTGATGTTACTTAAATGAGCTTCCTGAAGAGGAAAATGCAGTAATACTAATGACAGCACAGCAAGGGGAAGGGGGGAACAGGAAAGGAAATTCAGAACATTGTTGTCCCCAAAGATTTTGAAAATGTTAAATTTCACATTAGGCTTTTCCATTGCTCTGTATTAGAAATTTAGGTCACTTCTATAAACTCATGCAATAAGAGTAGATTAAATTCATAGAAGAAGCTCCTGACTGAACAGTCTGGTATCTGGAGCACTTGTTTCTGAATACATGTGTAATGCTTAGTGACTGGTAACACTGCAGTTTAGCAGGAAAAAAAAAATCAACAAAAGCCCCAACCTATTTGCAGCTAAGCTCTGTAAAAACTGTCATGACTCTTAAAATCCACTAAACACCTTCAGTAAAAAAATTACCTTTCAAACAGTCTTAAAATAAATCATTACAACTTCAATACATAATAAGCAATTTTCACGAGACATTCAAATCTGATTTTGTCACTACTGAAAAGTGTCCATTTATTCTGCTATTTCAGTACTTTTTCATATATGCAGATCAATTAGATTCTTTCCCCCGCACAGAAACTTGATGAGGCAAGCAAGG
Organism: Vireo altiloquus; assembly: GCA_013396875.1. Classification (NCBI taxonomy): domain Eukaryota; kingdom Metazoa; phylum Chordata; class Aves; order Passeriformes; family Vireonidae; genus Vireo; species Vireo altiloquus. Next base: position 109,689 of record VZRF01012756.1, read on the forward strand.
CTTTGATTTTTTTCATAAATCATCACTAGCTCATCTCTGCTTTCTCCACACCCACAAAAAAGCTGTCTAATTCTGAACTTCATTCTCTATACACAGGGGAAAAAGAGTATCAGTGAGATCAGTTTATTTAAAGCAGAAATTCAGTCAAACAATGTTATTAACAAAATCAAGTGTTAAGACAGGTTTATTAAAGCTTTTCTAAACTTTCCTAGACAAAAAGCTACAAAAAAAGCAGCAGGTACTTAATTTTCTGATTACTTGTTAAGACATTAAAAACATCACACATCATCTTGGAAAAATATTTAAGAACTTTGTACTCAGATAAACGGTAACTCAAAGGAAAAGATATTACAGGAATCCTCTAGAGAATTATATATTATGGCAAATTAATTCTGCTTTAATATAACTGCATATATAAAAGCAACTGCATATAAAAGCAACTATTCCGAATCAGTAATGTTTGTTTAAAAAGGAAGTTGCAAAAAGAGGGTTGAATATATTAATCATGCCAAGGATTATTCTGTCAAGACAAAAATATCAGTATAAATACTTCATTGAGACTGATAGGAAATAAATTATTAAAATTACAACGCTGCTCTGCCTGACTGAATAAAAATCAAGAAGACGAATTCATGGCTTTTCCATCTCCTTCCCGCACCCTCCCTGAGCAATTACACAGTTTGAAGGGAAGAGGAAGTTCGACAATTATTGTATACAATGGTCAAAGTAGACTGATTTAGAAGAGGAACTCCTGCCAACCCTAACAAAGCAGGACGAGAGGAAACTGAGAGATGCATCTTACGCAAGCCCCTAAAATCCTGTTTTGTCCTCCTTCTAACCTTACTTGTACTTCTATGATACTTACTATACAAACCTACAAACATATATGGATGGATATTCACTGTAAAAAAAATATGCCATATGTCTGATACTTACTCTCAGCAATAGAAAAGTCTCTTTCACTTTACTTATATTTATTAGTAAATAAAGAAATAAGTAAATAAGACCAAGAAGGGAAATACTTAAAGTAGTTTAAATCTAAGTTTTCATGATTTGGTAGTGAAGACTGTTTAATCCATCTTCAGAAATGCATGATGTACTCTGCACATTATAGTGATTATCAACAGCTAAAATTATAATAGCTCCAAGAAAAAAAAAAATTTCAGACTTTCAAATATGACCTGAATTCATCTGGAATAAACACATCCTTCACTCAAACAAAATTAAAAAGGACAATCTTATTTTCCATACATGTTTAGAAGTTAAAGCTATTTGAGAAAAAGGATTTAGTGAATTTTGAATTCATTTGCCAATAGAACATCCATTAATCTGATGAAAAAAGTTACCGATTTATATTCATATGTACTTGGTGACAAGGCATAATCACATCTAAGAACATATAACAACACACCTCTAGGTTTTTTGTGTATTTTACGCCTGACTGGTTCTTTACTGCTCTTCTAACAACTTTATCCCTTTTCTAACAGCAGGAAGCTGGAAAAGATGCAGTACACCCTCAAGCATATACTTCAATCTGCCCAAGAATTTGTCAGCTCTTAAGAAAGAGCAGCAGCATAGCACTTAAGCTACTTTGATAATTTGATCAGGAAATGAGAAAAGTGATATATACAGGTGACTTTCCAATGTCTGATAACACGCCCATGTGATTTCGAAAGCAAACTTGCTGGTAACCATTTTCTTACTAAAACCTCATTTCCTCGCTTAGAATTTCATCCTTATTAACACATTGACCTGGAAGCCTGATCTCCAAACACCTGGTGAAAGCCTATAATCAATATTCAGTGTACTCATTTCTATTCAAGAATAGAAGGAGCATAAACTACTAAATTCCTTTTTGGAAAACAGTGTCTGCAAATATAACAACCATGATAACATGGTTGATAACTAAAAATTTACAGATTTTTTCATACTGAAAAGGTAGTTCACAACTTTTAAGACTGAAAAAGGGGAAGGTGCAGAAGCACTGGAGAAAACCATTTTAGCACCTTATTTTTTTTTAAGTGTAATAAAAGGCATAGAAAGTTTTACAGATGAAAGTTTAAAATTTAAAAACCATCTGACACTTTCAGACATTAAAATTGAAATTTACTAAAATTAGAGGAGTTCGATAAAGTCAAATTAATTATTTTCATATAAAATTATATATATGTATATATCTTTAAACTTGAAGTTTTAATCGCGTCAGTGTTTCCTCTGATATATTTGTTTTCACATGTGATTCATAATCATATCCTATATCCATGAATCAGGCATGTAAGCATGACATTGCTGGCATTACTGAATTACTTCACTCTTCTACACCATCTGATCTAGTACGCATCTTATTAACTGTTCCAACCAAGGAATCAAATTTAATCCCCTGTGAGCACCATCTGTAGCATCATCAGTTCCCTCACAGTTCCTGTAACAACATGTTGTCAAGATGTATTTATACTTTAAGAGATCATATCAGAATTATACAACTGAAACCTATATTAAAAAATGTAACATAGTACTTACAAGAAAGGAAAATTAAAATAAAGCACCAGGGCACTTTTTTTTTAAATACACAAACTGTTTGGATTCTAGCATTTGAGTATTAAATTTGTCAGCCTATGTTTATACTTCCAGAAATACAAAGGCACTGAATGCATAGATTCATTTTATTTAATAACATCATAATGAAACACTTCCTTTTAGCCCCATTCAACATATCAGTAATTTTAAGTATGTATGAATATCAGTTGCTTTAAATAGTCCTATTAGCTTTCGTGAAAATTTAGTAGTACAGATTGCTGGCCAGTTAAGGACTATCCTACTTCCAGAAGCTTACGTGAACTGCTCTGCTGTTAGCACTCCAACTCCAGATTGCATAACTGGCAGTTTTGCTCCTACTAATATGCTGCTAAATATTTTTCTCATGATGAATTTCTCCAAGTGATAAACCAGGCTGACAAATCTACTTATGGTGTCTCAGTTCACCTTGGCTTATTTATTTGATGTTAATTAGATTTAAAGAGCCTTTTAAAAAACCCAATCTTGTAAAGAAGAAAAAAAAATTAAAGAATTAAATAACCATATATCTCTGGAGATACCATATTAGCATTATGCTCTTGCTCAAACAGCACAGATAGTAAGATGTATAATTATCAGAATGTTAGAATAAAACATAGCTGTACATGATACCTCTTGGCTGATACCATTCTGACAAATGTATTTCTGGGCCCACAAAAACAGTAGCAAATGGTGTACTTTTCCAATATGTATTTCATAGCTGTTAAAGTGGTGAATAAAATAGAAGGCAGCTCTTACACAATGAGTATACACTGAGCATATACTCTGTGCATAAAGCCATACAATGGAATCACTCAGAGTAGAAAATGGAAACTCAGTAACAATTAAACAAGAACTCCAAAACCTAGAATAAGTCCTATTATGTTAGATTTAGCTCAGACCGATTGTTTAACAAAAAGTTCATACTACAAACACACGGCTCTTGCCATCAAAACAAGTTAGATACAATTTGCAAACAAGTTTAAAGCAGTACTATTCCACCTCTAGACATTGCATACAGAAGAAAACAATAAGTGAAACTACATTTGCTTGAACAACACACCTTGCCAAATACTACTTGTACAACTTCAAACACTGTCAGCTGCTCCCCAACAGCATGAGCATATTTGGGATGCAAGGAAGAGCCAAGTCAATAATTTCACATAAGCTCTAAGGCAGAATAAGCCAAAGACTAACGCTAAAAAGATTCCTAATCATTCGTGCCCCTGCCATTCGTTTCTGTCCCTGTACTAACTCCTTCCTGGTACCAACAGAAGCAAATTTGTACAATCCTGCTGCAGGAAGGATCAGGAAACTGACTCTGTCTGCCTTTGTTCTCTCTGTGCCTGCACAAACACTTTTGACAGCAAAGGTGCAGGGGAGGAGGAGGAAGCCCATGCAGAAGCAGAGAGATGTCCTGTACAGCCACAGTGCTGCTGCTCAGCCCCGGTCCTGACGCACCCCATGCTACAACTGAATCCAGCCAGCAGCACAGCAGGGGACCAACACGCTGAAAAAATGGAATGGAACAACATCTACGCTACTTGAGCGGAAAACTCCATCTCGTTTCTTAGATCCTGGCTTTCACTACTAGGAGGTATAGGACAAGGATGTGCCCTAGACAACTTGTTCCAATTAACAGCTATCAAGTGTTTTTCCAAGTTTTTTTCAGTATATTTTGTGGCCTTATAAAACCTAAAACAGACGTTTGCAACACTATAGCAGGAGATGAAGTAATAGCAAACTCAGATAAAACGCTCCATAGCATCAAAAGAACAGTTCCAAACATCACTGCCAGTAAGCTCACAACTTGTCCCTTCTCCAAGGCTCTCCCCCAAGAGCCTAGAGAAGTCACAAGCTCCAGGCATAGCCCACCTTGGCAGCCGTCAGTCCACATCATAAATAGTAGGCCTTGAAAGACTCCACATCTCTACAAACACACACCAGCAAGCTCAAGGTGTCTGCTAAGTGCATGTCTGCCCCAAACACTGCTGTAATTTATGTTGTGCCTTCATTTAAGCTCCATTTTTTTTGACCCTTTTCCAAAACCTTGGCGCCAGAACATGCATTAAGAACTAAATACACAGGCTATAAAAAAAGCAGCATAATAGAATCTGTCCCAAAGCTGACAAACTACGACACTTGGCTACACAAAGCCAAATGAGTTTGTGTTTGGGAGTGTTTTGCTTTCTTTAGGGGCTTTTTAAAATTTCTACTATTGGCAGAGAAGATGACAGCTTTCTGAAGAGACAAAACAGACAGACATACTTAAGGAAAGCTCAAAGGAAAGAGCAAAAAAGTATAAAGATCTTTTATAATTTAAGACTGTGACAATTGAACTTATAACCATTTGTAAAAGAATATTGATATAAGACCAATAAAGGTAACCAATGACATTAAGTGATATGCAATCTACTCTTAAGCCCTCATTTAAGTCCTATTGTATGTCATACACATACAGTGTGACAGACATAAGGTCCATCCTGATGTACGCTGGGAAAAGTCAAGAAGAAATGAAGGGCAGTATGCTTTTTCCAGATGATTACAGTTTTACTTCTGAGACTCATTACAAGTACTTTATGACATTTACACATACTATTTATTAAAACATAAAATTTTAGTGTATAATTTTGTCACGTAAGAATTCAAACACTAACACTGATTTGTATCTATCATATTTGAAAATACTAAAGCATGAAAAATAATATCCTAGATTTGTTTTTTAAACTCAACTGGACACATCCTGCAAATGGAGCTGTATCTCTTGCATGGCATTACCGAAGCTTCTGTTGCTATTTGCTCTCCTCACCAGACAGTAGTAGGAAAACAGGCACCGAGTCAAACTGCAACAGGCAAGTGTTTCCACTACATTACCTCGTCTTAATGTATCAAGTATCAACACATACAGGCAGTCCATCATCTTCAATACCAAAAAGGAAGCAACTTCCTAAAGTTAAAAAAGCCATTTGCCCATCATTAAACATAAACAAAAATAAACTAGAACCATGAAAGATTATTTCTACTTCATTACATTCAATTAGACTCCATTTTCAAAAACCACAGGAAGTTAATTTCACAAGAAATGTGATACTGCTTCCCACAGAAATACACTACAAATAGAATATATAGGAAAAAAACCAGTTTAATAAATCAGAATTGTTTTCAAATATGTTGAGGTTTCTGTCTAGTTTTGTTGAGTGTCCTGTTGCTGGGCTATGGCCTTCACAGACAAAATACATCTGAAGTTCTTCATTCACATCTCTGAGAAGCATGTTTGGTAATAGTATTCTGCTTTGTAATTTCACTTTGGTTTAATCAAATACAAGGAACATACATACTCCAGGCATATTTATCTCCAAGGTCTATTCTCATGCCCTAAATGCAATACTCAACAAAGCTGACAACCAATAAAACAACTATTCCATGACAGTCACATCTATCAACCAGTACAAATGTTTTAATATTTTCTATACCAACACAGTGATTTGTAGGCTATAAATCTTTGCTTTAAATCTTTTTCTCTTTCTTTGCTTTAAATCTTAATCTTTTCTCTTTCTTTCTTTAACAATTTTAAAGCCATTTTTATACCAAGTCATCTGCTGGGGGCAGGGGGACAGTGTTTTTCTGTATTTCTGAAAAATACTGAGCACAATCGACATAAAGCTGATACCAGAAAATGGGTAGCATATTTACACCTTACTGCCCATAACAAAATGCTACAGTTCTCTTATTTGCTCTACTAAAAAACAAAGGAAATACTTTTCTCCCTTCATTAAATTCATTTCTTTACTGAAATTTTAATTAACCCATATAAAATAACACTTGAAAAAGTTTCCAGTTACCATGAAAACAGAGAAATAAAATAATCCTCTTCTGACATTTAAAATGTTTGCTGAAGTTCTCTTCAGGCAAGTGAAGTTTTACTACCAATGTCAAACCAAAGCCAGATAGCACTGCCTCTAAAATATTTTTAAACTTACTCAGTCAACACTATCAAAAAAAAAAAAAAAATTCAAACTAGGAGAATTTGCTCAGAAAAGTTTCACTTCTATTCAAAAATTCTCTCTGGAGAAAATATATTGGAGACAGATCAAACAGCAGTATTTGCATATGTGACAAAGATGAGGCTATCATGAGAAGAGAACCCAACTTTGAAATCCATGGCTTTAATAGTTTACTTCAAAGTGGTTTCACTGCAGATTGAAAGCTTACTATGCTCACCATATTGTAAGCAGACAACTGTCTCACAGAATTATTTTCTCACTTCCTTTACCTATGATAACATTACACACAGCCTACACCAGACTATGCTACTGACCTACTTTCCTAGTAGCTTAGTAATAATTAAGTTCTCAATTTGTCCTTCTTTTGTTCTTTAAAATTTAAATTTGGTATTCTTAAGATTTGTTTAAAGGAGAAGGTGTCAAGGCACTGAAGAAAAAATCTTCCATCTAAGCATGTCAGAAATTCAATTTGAAATCTTTCTTATGAGCAAGTCTACAAACTTACTTCTCCCAGCTTTTGGGAGCTGGCCAAATTATGTGTTCTTGGAAGGGTGACATTCTTGTCCAAAGCACAAGTCTGACATTTAGTGATCCCTTTTCAACCAACATCTATCATCTCTTTTGAAAGGCAGATTCTACAGTAACAACTGTGTGTCATCATCATTTCTTCCCCCATCCCCACAATACTGAGGGCTCCAATTCACAAATACAAATAAAAACATCATCCTTATTTATGAAATCTTGTATCCTCATCCTATTTTCCTAGAATATTCCTAGGAAGCACTCAGTAGTAAAAAAGTTGCTGACATCCCAAAGTATCAAGTAAATGATAACAAACAGAAGAAACAAGGCAAGGCTGAAGAAACCCTTGGAAAATCCTGATCAAATCCCAAATAGGATTATCGGTGCACAGGTTTTACATCCTTTCAACATGGAATTTCTTGTGTCAATAGTAAAGAATGTCTGTAAATGCAAAATCTGTATGTTTTTACAATGACATCAGTTAGAACCAATACATTATATATGATGAAGAGAGACGAGTTTCAGTGGAATTTAAGGCATGCTAAGAGAACAGGGTGTCAAGAATTAGTAGGCCTGTAGAAGCCCAGAACTTGAAAACAGGGCAATAACCATCCAGAAGAGAGAATTCATCTCAACAAGAACAGGCATGTTCATTCAAGAACGAGGGTGTTTTTAAAGCTACGCTATGTTGTATAAAACTGCTTTGTATCTTGTAGTTCTTTAAGAAATACTTTTTACACAAGCAGACACTTTGTATGCACAACCTTATAAAGGCAAAAAAATAAACATCTACCTGCATGGCCGTTTCTAGTCCCAAATAAATGATAACCCACACTTTTAAGTGAGATCTATTGCAAAAGTCTACACATTTGTCCCACAGCTAGAGCAAAGAAATTCTCCGACACTGCTAGTTTTCTAAAGCTCCAGTAAAATTCCATGTTCTTTTAGTAAGAAGCCTCACCTTGGCTTTCAGTGATTTAAAAATTGAGACATCTGAGATTCTCTGGTGATTAATACATTTTAAAAGTTTTATATGACTTTATGACATTTACCAAGTTTTAAAATATTTTGAGAAGAACTAGTAATGTTTATGTGCAGAAGGAAAATGGGAGAAAAGACAGGGTTCTTTCAAAATGTTTTTATAAGCCAAAAAAGTAATTAATGAAAAAGTGTTACATAAGGGTACTGCACTCCAACTGCAGTCGTGATCAAAAATAAGATTCAAGATGCTGTTAGCTAAGTTGCAGTCAGCAGCAGGGGGAAGGGAAAGAGAAGGGAACAGAAATAATAGAAAAAGACACAAGATAGTAAAACATCAGTTTTATTGATCTACTTAAGAGCACTGTAACAAAAGCACCTTACACAAAACATTCGATATATTGCAAAAATTATTTGCAACCCTAGATAACCTTCAACTTTATCCATATTTTGACTGAAAAACTACAGAAATGATTGCATATATGACATGCACTAATAAAGACAAGCAACCAAAATCAGATAAATTGAAGTGAAATTAACATGCAGAATTAATGCAATGAACACCCTGAAAAACCCAAATCTATCCCAATAGGGTTCAGTTCTTAAACTGAAAGAAGTTCTACTTTAATATGAAAAGTACTGAGCCCAAAGCTCGTTTGTGACTGCCCACAGCAACAATTTACAGAAGGTTCAAGTTCGGAAGCAAATTCAGGACTTAAACAGAACAGCAAAAAGAATTCCAACGGCATCAGCTGTTCCATGTAACTGCACACTGATGGGCATTGCCTAAAGGCAGGCTTTAATGCAATCAATTAAAACCTTGTCTCTAACACTTGCCAGGAGTAGCAACTAGTAACCGGTGCAAAACTGTTAACATTTTTAAGTAACAGTATTTAAGCAGTCTCAAGCAACAAACTAACACAAAGAAATCAAAGCAACACATATTGTCTAAGTTTACTAAATGTACTGGTGTAAACAATTGCGAGTTTCATTGAGCTTTTAAATCTACAGGTTTTGAGAACATATTAGTCAGTGGATAATACAAATTACCGGCAGTAAAATTTAACCTCAGCAATAACAGCGTCTTTGTTTGTTTGTCTGTTTTCAAGAAGTGTAATTATTTCAACAGAATAACACAAACACACTTACACTTACTTACGCATACTTACACTTAGGTTACAAGTAAGTTACAACAAAGAAACTTAAACACTTGTGTTCTTTAAATTCACTTGTTTGATACAAGATGACATGGGTCTTGATTTACTGATCCCTTATTTTTAAGGTTTATCTGTTGTAGTAAAACCTGATTAATAGAATTTCTTTAGCTTGGTAATTAAAATAAATATTATACCATTACTGAAAGCCAAAGCTGCAAGAGCACTAGACTAAGGCAAAAATCAAGTATATACTATTCCAAATACAGAAAACCAAAAACTTACAGAAACTGTCAAACAAGTGAAAAAACAAAAACCCCTCAACTTTAATAACAGGAAAGTTGAGAGCCAAGTACAATTTTTCAAATTACAATATAATTCTGCAAATACATCCAGAGACAACAGAAAAATCTACTTTACTAAAAGCGCAATCCAATGATGCTACCAAAGCACTGCCTTTAAATGAATCATTTTTCCATCATTTACACATGTCTTTCCAGGCCAAACAAGAATAGGCAATTCCATAAATGCAGACCAGTGAGATGACAAATTAATAACCAGCTCCAGAACATGAATTTTTACAGCTTTTTACTCTAAAAGCTAGTATTCCTTTTATTCTAAAAACAAGTAACAACTAATTCCTCCCAACTCTCTATCATATACAACTTCATATACACTTTAAAAAAACCTCCTTAAATGAACACAAGCACATGCTTTTCTTACCCGAGAGGGCTTTACCTGCAGGCCTATTTGAAATTACTCCAAAAAAGAGAGAGCAAGAGGGTAAGGGCTGTCAAAAAATGAGAGAACATTTTATATGCTTTAACACCCGCTTGTACTTTTCAAATTAGATCAGCATTTGTCAGAATTGTATACTTCTATGTATGCACAAAAAACCAGTACACTCATGAGCACAAATAAGAGTGTATATAATTGCTAAATAAAAGATATCCAAAGAAACAAATCACAAGCAACTACATAAAATTAAAATGAAGACAAGTAGGATTTTAGCCTCATTTTTCACATAGACATCTTGATACAAATGGGATCTGAAGATTTACATTTTCTTACAATATTTTATTTTTATTCCCATGTGGATTGCTACATAAGAAACCACATCAGTAGATGCCAAGTTCATAAACAATAACTGAGCACAGGCCCTTTAACCTACATGTGAAAAACACCTGCAGTAGCCCAGTAAAACCCAGAAGGGAAGAAGAGGTTTTGAGAACCGCTTTCTACCTTGTTGAAATTAACCCAGACAGCAACTTAGAAAGAACAAACCTGGGCAACAGTTTCATGTTACATTTTTCCTTCAAAAAATGCCAGTTAGGATTTGTTCAGTGATGCTCATTATCTTGGTCCAAACCTAAGAGTGCTACCTGCACGCCGCTCTGCCTGCACACTGCACATTAGCCTGATTAATCTGTTTCTGCAGTGCAGTGAATTACCCAAGCACATGAAGATGTGGCTGATAGAAGCCACACCTCAGAGAGGCTACAAGCAGAAACAAGGAAATCCGGTCAAACACACAGCCATGTCTGCTGCGCTGTGTCTTCCTACCACCTCTAAGACTGCAAACTAACTTGAACACCTCTCTCTTCTCTAAGCATCTTCCCTACTCCAGCCAAAGTTCCCCTGCCCAGCCACTCCCGGGTCTCTTGCACAAGCACCAGACAGGAGGACAAACGGCAGCACAAGCCCAGCACAAGCTGAAGCTGCAGCCTTTAGTGCATCATTAACTACTCAGGAAAATGACAAAGATGATTTCATTAGTCAGTCTTGAGATTTTCTGTATAGGTGCAAATATTTAACTCAGCTTGCATATGCCTGAGGCAGGACTTGCATAATCACTTTTAGCACCTCGCTGAGCAGTCTACAAGGAGAACCACCAGCCTGCGGTTTTACACGCTCAGTTCAGAGCCAGGAAAACACTTTCTCTTCTGTTAGGGAAGAAGAGAGACAGGGAATGTGTTGAAACTAAAGGAAACAATATCTCCATAATTACATATTCAGTTGGAGATACTGTAATGCACTAGAATCTAAACACATTACAAAAGAAGGTTTGTGCATAAGTATTCACAATAAATAAGTAAAATGTTGCTTCTTAATAGGAGTTACTCAAAAAAAAAGTGATACCATTCATCATTTGGCATGTAAAATGTTTTAGCAGAAATCAGGAAATTTTTGCCTTCTTCGGATCCACAGGAATGCTTGGTCACACAGAGCCAACAGATTCCTGATACAATGTCCTCCAATTGTTTGCTATTTAACATGTTTACCAAATATGGGGAAATTACCCCTCCCCATAATGGGCCTTTTTAACTCAGCCTACCAGAGTGCCTTGAGTTTTCTCTTCCCTCATCAATATAATAAATACTGCACATATATGTTCTAGGAGAAAAACAGCTACATTCAACTTTGTCTGAAAAATGCTGACTTTTTCTTGAAGGTAAGCTAGTATTTTACCTGTAGACAAATTCAACAGCCATATCATACCAAATCCTTCTCATAAGCTGTTGTACTCAATAGAAGAGACAGTACAACATGTAAAACCAAACAAAAGACAATTTTCAGAGACAGGATACAAATGCATCAGAGAAACATTGAACACAATCTGCGGAGAACTTCTTTTGTACTCAGAGGCTTATAACCAGTTTACGCCTGAAACAAACACTGACTTCCTTTTTTCGTGCTGGAGAGAGCTACAAGTTCAATTGCAGAAATGACACTGAGCATAAGAATCTTCTTCCTTCCGACTGAATTTTGCTGTTGGCAAAGGAAAACGTTTTAGCAGAAAACACCATCTATGACAATTAGCAAAGAAATTCAAGTCTGAGCTGCAGAGGGAAATGTGGAGGGGAAGAGGCAGAACAGCTGACCATTGCTGACTGGCACACTAGGTAATTAGTCACCTGAGGTAATTAAACATATTGGAATGTTTTAGAGGATAACTTCTTACCAGAAAGATTGCTAATTGGTGTTAACTCCATTAAATTATTTGCTTAACAAGCAGCTATTAAAAGTTGCTAAACAGAAAAGTAGAGGTAATTATACCTTCCTTGCTTGAGTATTGCGCACTGTTCTGCTCATCTCTAAACAGAATGAGCATAATTTCAAAGGAAGAAAGGGGAGGCATTAATATCCAAAATGCATAGGATAGAAAACAAAGTCAAGAAAAGCAAACCAAAAGCATACAATAGAAAATAAAGAAAAGTTAACTAAATAGGAGTTTTTCTCCAACTGACAGTATTTTGAAAAGCTACTAGGGGAAAAAAAAAAAACAAACCAAACTAGATAGAAACTGCCTTTACATAAATGTCTTATTACACAGTTATGATAACGAGTTCCATTGATCATCATGACCAAGACACCAAGTTTTTTTCCAATTGAGATCTACATGATGGAACATAAAGCCATATTTTTATTAGGTAAGATAAAAATCAAGCAATCTGGAACACATCTTCACAGTTCAGGAGACAAGACGATTAGTAAATGTTTTTTGTTAGGAAGAATTATATTAAATTGCTGTGCTGCTAGACTTCTTGCAATACCCTTTTCTCAAGCCCCACGCAGATGGATAAGCTATTTATTTCTCTGAATTTGTAAGGTAATGATTAGGCTGTTAAATAAGGTTTTAACCAGTTACTTCTGGACCAGTGTGGGGGGAGAAGCACACAATAACATGCCTAAAACCCTGTTTGTGAATAGCATCAGTTTTTGTCTGAAAGAGCTAGCTCTGGGAAAAAATACAACTCCCTAAAGAGTCTTAGTGGATTTCTACATTACACCAGCATGGATAATAAAGATGGCTTTTTGCTTACAAAAGCAGACAATGATGTTTTAGTTAGAGTTTATCCCACAGGAATTGAATCTTCTATCAGCAACTGAAATTTTAGCAGTATGTTTCTGAATAACAGACAACAGTGAGAGATGCTCTGTAGAAATGCAAGTTCATTCTTGTATGAAAGCACTAAAAATATTGCCCAAGACCACTTTGCTCTGAATACGGTATTTTGATAGTCTGTGAAGATCTACAGTTACACACAAAATTTGATTCCATTAATTCATTTTTTTTTAAAATGAGTCAAGAGAAGAATATGATACATGCATCCTCCTTGTCTGTTATCCAAGTCTTTGGAAGAAAACAAAGAATTGTAAGTAAGGCTAAATTATGTACAGCAAAGTGAAAAACCTTTAGGGTTTCTATAGTGGCATATTTTCAGTACTACTGATTTTTGGACAATCTGTTCTCATGCGTACACTAAAACAAATTCTGCTAAACCAAGTTTTTTAAAAAAGTAAACCTACTCTAAACACAAAGGTGCTTTGTCAGTGAATTAGCTAAGAACTTCCAGGCATGTAACAAAAGTATGCAAGAATATGCCATGAGTGGAACAAAAAATACACAATGTAACCTGCCAGGCACCCTCAGAGTGGAAAATTTCAAAATCACCACATTTCTCCTTTTAAAATAAACTACATAATTAAAGACGTTTCTTAATTTAGCATTTCTGTTCTGCTTTGTAGTTGTTTCTTATACAGTTATAAAATTTATACAGCTAAAAAAATATTATTTACTTACACGAACAAATACACCAAAAGAAAGGGAGACAAGAATAATCCAAAGCAACATTTCAGAGACTTGTTTACTGCTGGGAACTGCATATGCAACCATTTAAGCCCTACATAAACTAAATCTGTCACCTGCATGTCTTCAGGATAGTATGCCATTAATGGCCAGTGGGTTTTTTCCTAAACAAATGCAAAAATGACTCAAAAATTTTTACAATGGATTGTGCAGCATGAACAATCTTTGCCACCCTCTCTTGATAGAGCTTTTTCCAACCCATGCCTTATTCCTAGCAACTTTTATTCAGTTGCTCTATCGGTGTTCAGTCAGTATCCATCTTCTGTTGAACAATCACACGGCCAGACTGGCAACCTCTCCTCAGTTACTCTCCTCTTTCTGCAGTCTGGTTGGGCAACAGTGACAGCTGATTGAGACATCACATATTGCAGCAAGCAGGTGTTTGGAGAGAATGGAAGAGTTAACTTTGACATACCTTATGCTGAAAGTTGACTATGCTACTTTTAATTATGGAATATTTTATATTTATGTAACAGTCTTCAGTTATCTACTAGCATCATTGTACATAAGCAAGGTCCCATTTCAGAGATATTAACAATCACACTGCATATAACAGTCTTTTTGCATATATTCAAATGATACGGGCATTCAATAATTGGAGAAATCACAAAAATTCAAAAGAAATTCCACCAGTAATAAGGCTTTAACTAATCTAAATGGCTTTTCATCATATTTATTAAGAACAAGCTGCAGATTTCTCAAGTACTCACCCTCACATCAATTACCCTCTATCTGAACCGAACTACTTTATAAACAATATAGAAGGAAAATCTGCACAGAAATCTACTTCTGGAATTCTTTTAACCCATAAATGCTTAGTAAGTTCCATTGGCCATTCAACTAAGGAAAAAAACAAAAGTGAAGGCAATTTTAAATAAGCATTCAAAGCCAGACAGAAACAAAAAGACATATATTTGTAAAATTACATGACAAAATAAGTAATTCTATACTAGAAAAAGCATTACTCATAAAAATATTTAGTTATTAAAAGATTTGCATTTAAAGAGTTGCCCTGAAGATTTCTAGAAGCCCTAATTACATGAAATGCATTCGCTGTGCTCAGAATTACAGTGCAGAACTTAGGCATAAATATTCATCTATTACAACTGGCATTAGTCAGAGATAACAGACAAGAGTTTCTGCAGATTCCAATATTAGTCCAAAAAAGTGAGTAGACACTCAGGAGAATCCTGTCAGATATTCCCAACAACTTCTAAAAGATCCTCAAACACGGGACAACTGGAACCTCCTAACAAGCTGCAAATTATGTCAACAAAAATTCCCCAAGATTTTGGGGTTTTTCTGTCTCTCTGGTATCTTTCCAAGACAAGGCTATGCCATCAGAAAAAAAAAAGGCACTGCCCACAACTCTCATCCTTTTGACTGCAAAACACATATGAACAGCAATAAACCACTCAGAGCAACTCCAGGGCTATGGTAGCTTCCAAGGCAGAGTAGGCAGCCCAGCATTCTGTCTGTGACTAAACCAATCACAGTTGCATGACACTGAACAATTGTGGGCGAGCATATCACAATTTTTAATTTAGCAAAACATTCTGCTATGAAGTACAAAGTGTAACTTTAAGTTCCCTGATGCAATTAATGCAGAGGTGGAATTGTTCTTTCTTTCTTCCATAGCTCTGCTTCAGGCTTATCTACTAAGAGTTTTCAGAACCACGTTAGCTGATGGCAGACTACTCTTTACTTCCGATATTTCTTATGAACACAGGCAGAAGGGTCTAAAACCAGCTGTGCATCTTACATCCTCCCAAAAAAAGATCTAGTAGAGCTGTGAAATTCTTTCTGGAATCTGTGCATTTTCAGTTATGTACTCTTGCACCCAGCATTTTACAAGACCCACATAATTCCTGCATCAAAAGTTTAGCATTAGAGAAATGCTGTCTTTACCTTTTTAGTGTTCCTGTTCCACTCTTAACATGGAGCAAAAAATAAGTGGTAAATCAAATGAGTTGAGAAGGCCTGATAAGGATGCTTGAAGTACACAATTAGAACATATAAAATATGTACAGGATTTGCTGGGGTGAAGAAGGCAAGACAAATGCAACAGATAAGACATTTTAAAAAGAATTTGCCAAATACTATATGAAATATTACATCCTAAAAAATTCCGTTGCACTGCAACTCAGATGAAGTTTGTAAAACAGTTAAAAGCTGAAGTGAATTCAAGCATAGATCTTCTCCAGTAAATAAACCATTTACTAGGAAGTCTCAAACCTTCTGAAAGTAATAAATTATTGCTAACAAGGCTATCAAAGATGATGAGAAGGAGTTAACACCACCTCCCTTTCCCTGAATAACATATTAATTACAGCTTCCTAGGTAGTATTACTGATTGACTGAAACCTTATCCTGCAACATTTTAAAGCTAAATAACATAGAAAACAGAGCTTAAGTGCACTTAGTAAGCAAGTGCATTGCAAACATAATTATCAAATTAATTATTCATTCTGTAGCAGTCAAAAAACTTAAAAGACATTAAAGAATTACGGCAAAAATACCTGACTCAAAAAGCATTTAAGTTTACGTATAAACATACATCCTTAAACAGGATAAAGCATTGCTTTTAGAACAGTTCTCATATAAAGCAAGGAAAGCAATATTTTTCCCCTGTATCTAAACTAAGTGTCCTCTTCACACTCAACAGAAATCTGACACAACGAGCAGACTTAATGGCAAGGTCCATATTTCCAAACAGCATTTGGACCAAAACATCTGAACAAAACAAGTTTAGTCTATTATAGAAGGAGCCCAGATGCTGACACCTCAAGAGATGTGAAATGAACCCTATCCTTAAAGATTCAGATCAATAACATCGTGGGTATCCACTTCAACACTTCTGGGCCCTACAAACTCAACAATGTTAAACAACAAATTAAAGTAATATGAATAGGTGAAGCAGGAAACTGCATAGTAAATGCTATCCAAATATGCTTTTCCAACCGCATCTTGAAGTTTGCATGGTCTGAAACACCAGCTCCCAAATGATGCTGCATTCTCAAAGTCCAGTATAACAACAGTAGCCTTGGCATGAGCAACAGCCACTGAGAAAAGCCAAGAAGGAAGCAGTCTCACTGCTGGATATTTCCAGTGTGGGAAGTAACAGCTGCTACTGGTCTGGCTGCTTTCCTCTGCTCTGGGTCCTGTACCCCACCAGTAACTATCACAAATGCTTCACCCACCACTGCAAAAACAAAGCTCTCTGCCTGCCCTGCCAAATGCAAATCATTATTTCCCTATTTCCTCTGAAAGGAACAACAACCAAGCAAGAACTGCAAGATGCCTGAAAGCCATCCTTTGGATGGTGACACCTTAACAAAAATAAAATATTATTTCTGATAGAAGTATTTAAACCATATTCAGATATTTATTTATACACATTGTCTTTAAAATCTTCTAGGTTAGGAATGAAATATTTAACTTGTTTTCATTACAATTAAGCCTCATATCCATTTCCATTGCTAATCAAAAATGACAATCTGTAAAATCAAGGGATTTCGCCTATTTAACAAACAAACTAGCTCCAACTTTTACTTTGAAGTAATCTCTGTTTAACAGCAGCTTGAGATAGGCCAAAGTAGCAGATTTCAAAATATTTATGAGTGAGAAATCCAAGACTATCAGGTGAGGCTACTTCATAAAATATGTGAACACGTCAGAGCCAATGGCTCATTATTCATGCAAATGTTACAGGCTACTTAAACCTCTTGGGCAAGAGGCACAGGACAAGAACAGCATTTACCTTGCCTTAGCACAACTGCAATAGAGAACTTCATTATTGGTGTTGGCACCAGTACTTGACACCACCAGTATAAACGTCATAATTGACCCTTTACTACATCTCCTAACACTAAGAAAAGACTCAGGAACTGTTCTCTCCACTAGGTATCAAACAAATAAATGGCAGCCTCTGTGTTGATCCCAGAATAGAAGATGTTGTTTTCCATTGCAGTTTACCACTGATCTTTTTTCAAATTCTCAACTGTGTGCAGAAAGCAACAAAGAATTTCATATTTAAGTCAGTCTTCTTCAAAATTCTGAATGCAAAACTTGCCAAGAAAAACAATTATAGCTCTGTCTTGATAGTTAAATGTATGTTCCTTTCCAGCTTCTAACCAGTCTCTTACTACATTCCCAATTAACATAGGAGAATTAAGCTCATCCTTTATGATCATTTAAACTACAGCACAGACCTGGAAAAGCAAACTCAATTTTCACTCCTTTGAACACCATATTTCCCTTAATTTTCATGAGCAACAAGTCCTTGTTACCAGCAGTGTTTCACTTCCACTTTCGTTTTAACTGTGTACACCAACAAAATTTTAAAGAAGGCAACCTGAACTAGACACATTCATGAAACATTTCTGCAATCAGTTGTCAGAGCAGAACCCAAGACAAGACCAGATAGTTTTACTTCAAGTACTCACAATCATATGAGAAACAGTGAAACAATTATTTTCATTTCAATAACCCTTATAAACCTTTGGGGGGGTAAGTGGTGGACCGAATAAAAGAATGAGAAGTTAATTATTTTCTCTCAATGTCCTACAAAAAGAGTAGCCTGGTAGTAACTACAGAGTAGATGCCCATTTTCCAAAGCAATTTGCATGAATGTTCTTCAAAAATTAGTTTATCAACCTGCAAAATCGTCACTATCACCTAAAAATCGTACAAGCAGGCTAAAATCTCCACCTACAGTCAGACCCGATGGTAAAAGACCAAAGACAGACAGCAAGGCACAGTATCTAGTCTTTAAGCAGTTACACTATTACTGTATTCTGAAAATTCTGTATATTCAGTTGGTATGCTCAGTCCTCTGCCTAAAGTCTTCTCAAACACTTCACAGACGCCAAAAATACAGTATCAAAACAACATATAACCAAAATTAAAGAAGCTCTTAAAACATTTCTACTAAAGCATAAATAACATCTATTCAAATGAATAATCAACTAATACATTCATATTTAAAGAATAAAAAGAATAATTTGGGCAACAAGGCAATGGTTGTCTTGTTCTTTGGCTTTTGTAAGAATGTTAATCTGCTGCTGACAGCCTTTTGGACACAGAAAACTAAGTATGATAAAAGAAAATCAAAACCAAAAAAATCATTGTAATTTTGCTAACTTATGGCAGGAAAGAAATTTCAGTGTTAGGAGACGGCAAACCAATACAAATCAAGAGCAGAAATACAGTTCAATAAAACCAATTTTAAAAGTGAGTCAATGCCAGCAAAAATTTTGCCATTCTTCAAACTGAAAACACCCAGTTAGTTACACCTCCTGAAAACTAACCACACAAATTATGATGCAGATAACTACAACATTATGACATACTCATTTAAGCATTTTACCCTTATTCTTTCTACTTTAGCAATCACTTCAAAAATTTCCACAAAAAGAAAAATTAAATGCTAATGGAAATGGCAACTATATGGTCAAATTGTTTTGTCTCAAACAACACAACCGTACCTTGCAATTTCACAGAAGATTAGCAAAAACATATGAAATGGCCACACTTACTCAAAGGTGTCCACCAATTCAATCTTGCCAAGGACCATCTAGCAGCAAATGGTGCAGTACAGAGGGTGATGGCAACAAAAATTTTTCCCCAAAACAACACCTTTTTCTTTTACAAAACAGTCTACTGTAATGAGATTTCTAGCTCCATTGTACCTGTTCGTGCAGACATGTTCTCCCACTTCACCCTAGAAACTGGGAAGCAGGGCAGGGATATTTCTGTTTTCAAACATTCTGCTGATCTTACGATTAATGGCTCCAGGTCTCACGGCATGAAAATAAGTACCAGTCTTCCTATAGTTACCTGCTTTATAATACTCTTTATTTCAAAGAGGCCTACCACAACCTTGCTATCTCCCTCCTAAGACTCGAAATCCACCTGGTTGTCACAGTGCTTTTTCATCCGCCCCCTCCACCTTCTTGGCCTTCCTCGCTTCCAGCCCAGTGTTTATTCAACCTTTTCTTAGCTAATTTCAGCATACTATTCCAGCAAAAAAATGAACCCGTTAAATTGAAATAGCTCAGCATGAGGAAGAAGGCAGGCTGAATGTCTAAATCATAGCTGCCTTTAGCTTCTGAAGAACTATCGCCACAGGGCAGGTCTTTTAACACCAAGAAGTCCTACTTGCTTATCTTACACAAAAATATGTATAAAAAAGCACTGGCAACCTTGATTCAAGCATCTTTGCTCAGTTGGTTAGAGCATGGCTCTAGTAATGCCAAGGTTGTGGGTTTAGTCACAGTATGGGTCATTGACATAGAAGTAGGACTCGATGATCCCTGCAGTACCCTTCTAACTCAGAATATTGTGTTTCTGTATATTTTCTACTTTTACTCATCCTTTCAAGTAACAGTGATTAGTATTCTATTTCTCTGTCTTCATAATTTGTAGTATTTCCTTCTGACCAACAGCCAGGCTTTTTCCAAAGTACAATCCACTATTACTCCCAAAAATCTCAAGTATAACAGCTAATCAGAGATCCATTTAATCCTTTAAGTAACTCTAAGAATACACTTAATGGTATGAAAGTACTCATTAAAGTAAGCTCCTTCCTCTTTTCTCTCCCTGCAACACTCTTTTGCATATCAACACTACCATCTCATCACCCTGTCACACACTATCATGAAATAGAGATATCTGCAAGCAACAGCAGCTCACATTGAGTCCCAGCTCACCCCACTACACACCAAACTTCCATTAATTTCTGATGCTCCATTTGTAACCATCTAGTACTGTGAAGATGCATCCTTCTCCTTTCCATTCAGACAACATAGTACCTGTGATTGTTCATCACTGTTTTGTAAGAAAATTTCAGATTTCTGTAAAGCTGATCACAGACCAGGTTGCGTACAGAGCTTACACTTTGTTGGAATAAGGAAGTCTTACCAGTCATCAACATGAAGAGAAATTAGAGCCTTTACTACTGTTAATAGGATACTATAAACAGACATGAGGCAACATAAAACAAGCTTCCGAGTGCTTCAGAGACAAAAGACTAACACATCACGGATGCATAGTTTCTTAGGATGCTTACTTGATAAACAAAACAAACTAGTTTTACTTGGATTCTTTTATAACAGTGTTTAAAAGTAGTCAGTTGTATGCATTTAGAGCGCAGATAGGTGGGTTTTTTTAGCTTTCAAACATCTACCGGCAAATCAGGATGGGACATGTTCTTATTATCCTGTATTAATAAAATCATATTTCATCCTTTTTACTTTAGAGAAGTAAATAATTATGCCTGGGCAAGCAATTTTAATTTTGAGATATAAACTCTCTTACAATAAATCAATAGGCAAAAAACAGATTAACTCCCAAAACAAAAGTTTCATTCCAAACCATCCATTTTTCTATAAGCTAAATTGCTATTGTCTACAATAACTGATCCCTTTAAGAAGCCCTGCTAAAAATCATGGCTCTACTGCTAATCTAAAACCCTCTCTGTACAAGTGTTATGGATAGCTGAAGGGTTTCCTTATCAATTTTGAATGTCATTTTTCAGATTCACAATTGGTAACATCTGGGTATAACATTGCTTTTTGTGAGTACCTAAGTCCCCCTTACCCAGCTTTCTCAATTGCTATTTACTTGGCATGTGTGGGCTTCCACTAAAATGGTTCATAATACTTTCCTCCAACATTTATCTCCTCTCAAGACACTGTTGTGCAGCTGTGCACTGCACTGAAGCAAAGACCTGATCCTGACGAAAAAAACTCTGAGCTTTCAGCTCAATCAATTCCCCCAAGCAGTCCAGCTCCAGACATGATAAGTGAGCAGCTGCAACACACAAAACAGGGATGGAGGGAAAGCAACAAGCACAAAGGAGGAGCACCCCTTCCTGAAGAAACAGCCCATTTCAAGGTCAAGTTAAACCAGTCACAAGGTTAACATCCTCTACAGCTGCAGAGCCACAGATCCCCAGCCCCTGCCTGCAACACTATCACTGTAAAACCAGCAGAGTTTCGGCAGCAGAGTTTCACAAGACCAAAACCAAAATATTACTTTACTTTAAATGCAGTCTTAGAATGAAATCCCAGTGAATACATAATACATACACTGAAGTCAATGGAATCCTTTTCAGTGGCTCTTCTCTGTACTTTAGACTGACATATTACTGTGCTGTTTCCAAAGTAACTAGAATACCCTCTATGGCACTGACAGTTTCAGTAAACATATTCAGGGAACTTGAACCAGGTATGAACAAGAGATTGAGGCAGCCAGGTTTCAAAAAAATACTGGCAGAGTTAAGTTTTTCAAATAAAAATTAATAATATATCCTGGGAAAGACAGAACTGTCTCTATGCATTTTATTTGCAACTAAAAACCACAAGTAGGAAAGGATATAAATATTTTTTTTCCTTCCTGACACATAACAATATAAATTTTGGAACTATATGATATTATATAATCTAGTCTTCATATTTAGCAAAACAGTAAAAAAGTACTTGGCACTAAAAAAAAAGCAATTTCATTTTGACTTCAAAACAATTTTTAATACTTCAGGCAATGAAATTAACTATAGCCAGCAGTATTTTCACATAGAAATACAATGTTACAGCAAGATGTTACCTTGCAGCCTTCTATATATAGCAATCTAGAATTAAAACTACAGTAGAAGGAAGACTCCTACTCAGAATAACTACCTTTCATATTTGTTTCAAAATCATCACAGAACACTTCATTTGCATAATCTTTTTATTTGTTAACAGTACAGTATTTCTTGTTCGTTGTTCTTCGAATGAAAATTAGTGTGCAGCATTTCGAAATTAGGAAAAATTAATCAAGCTTGTCATTTCCAGACTAGTGGAGAAAGATAACATAAGATTCTTTTTATATGCTTTAGATCTAAGCATAAAACCAGGAGACCCTCCTGCTTAATGCATCTAGTGAGGGCAGGAGGGGGGAATGCATTTCAAGTAAAAGCCTGTGGCTGGGACAGGCACTCAAGCCTGTGGCTGGGACAAAAAACAATTCGGCAGATTGACAAAAGTTATTAGTCAAAGCCTGTCATTTCCTAGCAAAGCTCACTGAACATACTTCTAGATGAAAACAGAGTAAATCTAAAAAATAACCACTTATTGAGCCATTCACTCATTCATCAAATGCTACACATCAAAAAAAAAAAAAAAAAAATCAACATTCAGGAGTTATTATTGACAAATCTCCAGGGGGAGTCACAAGGAGTTATTTACTATTAGAAATAAAATAACATTTGTGTGAAAATTTCCTTTCTAAATAACATATTTAACCTGCAGAAAACTCTGAATTTAACTCTGAATTTAACTCTGAATTCAGTTCACAGAGACACTAGATGGAACTGAGAAAAACTGTTCTTTTATCTGTGTAACATTATTACACATTTAATAATTGCATACAATTAACCCCTTCCTTTACTCAAAACCACAAAGGAGCATTCAGACCACACCTTCATGTGTGGAAAGTTTCTCCTTTTAAGGAGAAAGTACACAGAGCCAAGAAAACCAAAATGTCTTCAGCAAATTTTTATTCAACAAAACCTTGCTTAAATTAATACCCTGTCACAAGGTTTGCTTGCTTTTAAACAGCTTTAAATTGGTTCAGCTAAACTACTGTTTTTAGTAAACTACTCATCTCAATTCTAGAAACTGAGCACATGATAATTTCTTACAGTAACTTCAGAAACACAGTATACACTGTGTATACAAAAAAAACCAATCAGGTATTAAAATTTTAGCTGGAGACAGTATCAGAGGGCGGGGCTGCTGACAATTTCTAAATGATTCATGATGCACAAGAAAAGGTAGGAAGCAGAAAGTGTTGCCTAGAGGAAAAGGATTAAAAGTATCTTTGCAATCCTATAAATTCTGAGCTACTGCAGAAGCTGAAGCTTCATACAATCCAAGTAGCCTCACCAACAATTCCAATTTACATAAGCTTCTATGGTCCTGCTCGTGGTTTGCAATATAAGCTGCAGTAACTCCGTGATGGGTTCCCTTCCCATCTCAACATCTAGGAATAGCAAGAGAAGTAAGATTCATCTGCAGTAACGTAACACTGTATTCACAGAGAAAATCTCCAGATATACTTAAAAATCTTGGTAAGAGACCACAGGAACAAGATTTAAAAGGTCAGTGGTTCTTACATGTTAATTTGAATTCTATTGAATCAAATGATTCAACAGTTCTGAGTGCTGTGAGCTCAAACTCTGAATTGTTCTGACAAGCACATTATCTTCAATTTCCAAGATGAATTTTAGTTAAAATTATAGAATACATCTCATTATACAGATTTAAAGACACCCACCTCTACCAGGTCTTTGAAAAATGCCATGGATTTTTTGGATTTGAAGGAAGATGAGCAAGATCCAGAAGAAAGGGGCAGGGGTAAAAAAGGTATAAATAAACTCAGAGAATTGCTCAGAGAAATCAAGTAAACAAGTGCAAATTTTCTGACAATCATCAAATTCTGTTTGAATTGCTGATTCTAAATTTTAACAACGCATTTTAATTTTATTCAGCCCTCCCTTTTCAGATATGCAGACAGTTTCCATAGTAACTGAAGACAGTTAGTAGTAACCAAAGGCAGAATAACTATAACTTATGTAAGAACTTGAAACTCACCTTGGTTTCTAAAACTGTGTATGTGCTTATTTTAGGACAACAAACATTGTGGTTATTTATTTTTTACACACTCCCTATGTGGTCAAAATAAATATCTCAAGTTCCGGTATTTTAAAAAGCCAGTTTCACAGACAGGATGTAACAGACTAATCCCAATGAAGTCTTCTCATAAATCAGGATTTCTGCAGTAGATTAGTCAACGCTTATGTAAAAAAATACACTTTTGATTTCCGAAGAGTTTTTGACCATGCACAAAAACTAAAGACTAAAAAAAAAAAAAAAAAAAGCACTAGTAATTTTCTTAGCTTTCCCTCACCACAGCTCTTTGCTATACGCTCCTCTTCCTAAATGCTGATTGATAATGAATACTAAATACAAAAAAGATGTACAAGTTGAAGAACACAATCTAAAAATCAATTAGAAGGCTATCAAACTGCTTACTTCATATAAATGCTAAAAAAACCCAGCATTTTTAGGTGATTTTCATAGTAATAGTATCATCATGGGAAATCTTAGCAAGATAAACCTCTCCTGTCACTGGGTACAGTCCTCTTTTGACAAATATATGGCAGCTCAACCTAGTTATGATAGTATCCCTGGAGTTAGGCAGAAGAAAATGAGTCATGCCCAAGTTGCGTGGGACCAGCTTGTCAGAATCTGGTAGGAGGTCCTCAGAACAGCAGAGCTGTCTTCAGAAAGCTTATAGCTGAAAGGGCAACACAAAAACCTGCTGATGGAGAGATGACAGAGTTCAAACATTTCAGGGAGCAACACTGGGGGTTTTAAGAAAGGGTCTGCTACATACTACTACTCTAACACAAGGAAAAAATACCAGCCAAATAACCTGTTTAAATCACAACACTAAGACTGAATCTTCAGAAAAGGTGAAGGAAAAAAGCACACACTACCAGAAGCACTGAAGAGTTACAGTCAAAACATTGGAATGCTGTAAGGTAAAAAAACTCGGCTAAGGGCAGAGGAAGTTAAAAGTGCTTGATATCTTAACCCTGAG
Source organism: Vireo altiloquus (assembly GCA_013396875.1). NCBI lineage: Eukaryota > Metazoa > Chordata > Aves > Passeriformes > Vireonidae > Vireo > Vireo altiloquus. The sequence continues at coordinate 135,197 of VZRF01012756.1, forward strand.
TGGGAGTCCAATGCCACTCAGCTACATAAAGGCCAAGATTTTTCCTGGTTAATTGTTTTTTAATATTTGTTTCAAAACTGTCCACAAATCCAGCCATTCACATCTTTTTTAACCGTACCTCATAGTTATGACAATGCAACTGCTGACTGAGCTATCAAAATACAGATCACACCTGAATTTCTTCTATTCTTCATCACTAAAAATAAAAAACATGCTAAGAAATTAAAAACTTAATTAAACTGAGGAACTAATTATATTTCAGAGACAGATGACTGCATTGAGATGCTATCAAAAAGCAAATGACAGCTTGAAGTCAACATCCTTTAGAGGAGACAGGACTTGAAATTTCTGTCCTCCCACCAGAAATGGTAAAACCAGATTACAAGGAGCTTTACTAGAGAAAAACAGAAGTAATGGAAGTGAAAAAAAATAAAAAAAAACCTGTAATGCTGAGTCTTCATCACTAGAGAAATTTACTAGCAGTTTACTAAGAAGGCAATAGAAGTCTCATAGCTCACAAACTCTTAAGACGAGTGCATTCCAAAACAGTCATGCAAAAGCATTTTGCTATGTCATCAAATTCACCATCCTCTTTGTATTAGTTCACCACACACAAAGTCTCACACACAACCACCAAATTCCAAATACATTATTCAAGTGCCAGAAAAGTCACAGATGCAGTCTCAGGGTCACCTTAGCGATGAAACTTTATGAACAGCTCTGTTCTCACTATCTCTAGGTGCCATCACAGGAAGCAGTCCATCCTTGTTCCCCTCTCTTCACCTCAGGGTCCTCCCTCTTCTTTGCACAGGTGCTAGGCTTAAAGCAAGTCGGGAAAGAGTCTGGTAAGAAATGCAAAGTTTTTCCTGTTGCCTGTGGTTCTTGTCACTTTCCTGCAAGCCAAAGCAACAGACAGTGCACATCACAACATCAGGGCAAGTCTGGTGGTACAAAGCAGAAAGGAAGCATCAAACTCCTTCTCTCCTTGTGGGTTTCCAGCAGTGGGATGAGCATGCCTACTCCTACCAACTCTCTTGTGGCAACAATACTGCATGCGTGGCCAGCTGTGGTCAAGTCCAGAGAAAAAAGCACCACTTAAACAGCCACCCACATTAGAACAGCTTAAGCCAATTGTAAAGTTGCAGCTAAGAACACATTTTCCAGAAACCTTCACTTCTCAAATGCCAAAGTCTGATTAATTTGAAGAGCTCACAGTGTTAAGATGATGGCTAAGTTCCAGAATAGAAATGCAATTAAATTAAAAGAAAGATCTTTGAATTACTAAGAAAAGGGATATATTATGTTGCCTATTGTTTCTTCAGTAAACACAATGTAGTGCTGTAGTTAAAACTGGTCTCAAATATCATAAAACATAATTTGAGAGAAATTTATTAGCCAAATACAGGTGCAGGTTCTCTGTCGCACCCAAAGGCAGACAAGTTAATCCATGATAATGAATTAAATTTAAACAGGAAAAGAATCTACAATTATCCAGTATTACTAAGCAACTTAAAATTGGGTGAATATGAAAATGTAAAAACCCAGTGTTATCTTTAAGCTTAGAACAGAACGTTCCTTAAAACCTTCTACCAAATTAAGTAGCGAACAAGCAGAGCTGGAGTGAATAGCAAACGACCTCATGATGTTCCCCCCAACAGAGATACAGTTTTGTTGGTCCAATTTTCATAATCATGACTAAATACCTTCAAGCACAGTGCCACATGTTACATATTCAGCTGTCATTTAAAAACACTGTTAAAAAGGCACATATACACAGGCAAGACAACAGCCATGATAATCTACACAAACAAATAAGTAAATACCTGAATATCTGATGAAATATGGCAACAATAGAATCTTAGGCACTTCCCTAGTCCTAAAACTCAACATACACCCCTTTTCTGCCAAATGTCTAGATTATCTTTGCCAGCTTCTTCTCTAAGCCAATAAAAACCTCTAATAATGGGACCCCGTTTAACAATCTCCACATCGCTACATTCCTCTGTACTTTTTGGATTTAATACTCAAAACCAGATACAAAAGTGGAATCAAAAATAAAAAATAAAAGCCTTCTGTAATTTAAACTGGATTAATATATCCAAGGATGGCATCTACTTTTGCCAGCTGCATGTTGCTCATTCGGACCAATTTGTGACTAGGAGTCACGAATTATTTCCTACAGATCTGTTTTCCAAACATCTCGATTTGAGCATCCATAGCCTCTTCCTAGCACAGCATTTTATATTTAGTAGCTTTTTATCTTCTCGACTGTACTTTTCAAACCCATTAAAATTACTGAATTAAAAGTTTATTCTATTCTTCTCCAGACAAGTGTTGGCACTCTCTCCTAACTCAACAGCACATTTGAAACATCTATCTTTTAGAAAAATGATAGATATGTTAGCTAAAATCACCCCCTGAAAAAGTCATCTGGTTCTTTCCAAACCTTCAAGAGTTCTTCCAGCTTTGCAAAAAGTAACTTAAAACTATTTGGGAGTTAGATAGTTAGACAGGCAAACAACTTCCATGACAAACTGAAACACATATATATTAACTGGATGAACATGGAACTACATTGAAATCTCCAAAAATTTAAAACTGTTTTTAAGATGGCTTTAAAGCATATGTATTTTCCAGACCATACTGTCATGTAACACAATAAATCCACTCACAGCACATTAGATTTCTCAAATAATTGCATTTCTTCCTCACCAGAGTCACTGCTAAGAGGGAGAGAACAGTTGATAGGCATCTCAGTACCTTTACAGTCCATAAAACATTAAAAACTTTGGTTTTTTTCCATATAGACTGACACATCAAAATTGATTAAGCACAAAATGTAGACAGTGTCAGCACTATTCATAGAAAGAACCGTTTAATCCCACCTACAACCAGATTAATCACAATTAAAAAAAAAAAAAAGAAAAAAGAGAGCTGTTCTGATACAGCATTTCCACAACACCCTCGGAAGGTGCAACTGCTGCTTCACTGACTGCGGATGTTTCAACTTCCTTAGTTTATACAGCAAGCTAACAGATTGTACAATTCAGATTTGAGAATTGTCGTGTCCTCAAACAGGACCACTAGATCACGTAGCCTTGCACCTCTATTTTGGAGTTATTTCGTGACCACTGTTGACATTTCATTAATTACATTTAAAATTCATGTCTTAAAGGTGTTGGGCTGAGAAGAAACACAGGTATGTGTCATCAGCTGAAGTTCAGTACTTTCAGATCAGGCTGTCAACAGTATTCCAAACAACATCAGAAATTTTTCTCTGATAAGAAATGCACACTACTTTGATTCTGAAAGGATATGGGTTTTTCTTGTTTCATCCACCTTCCATGTTCTTCCTTCCAATTACAGAGTTTTATGAAAAGCACATTATGAGACGGGACAAACTTCTAAATGTTTCCGAGAATTTCCTAACATACAAATCCCATTTTCTTAAGTGAACTGTCTAAAGGCGATAAGCTTCCTCCTGTTAATTACAAGATAGATCCAGAATGTGTATAAGCAATTCAGAGCCATCAAAGCCTGCAGAAATTAGATTATTTTAAATGTTTCAGTGCAACCGCTGGTTTCAATTGCAGGCATTACCAACTGCCCTGAGTACAGTAATGTGACTTTTCTTTAAAGAATTAAGTGAAGGCTGGAATGCTTTCCACTTTCCTGGAGAATTAAGCCCCCCTGGGGGCGGGGATGGACACCTCTGCCTTTGCAGGAGCAGTGCCGCGATGCAGCGGGACTGGCGAGTTGGCTGTGGCGGGTCCCTCGCCCGGCCCCGCCGCAGCCCCATCCCCGCCGCAGGCCGCCCG
>VZRF01012756.1:139525-299786 GCA_013396875.1 Vireo altiloquus
CCCGCGCCGCCTCCCGCCGCTTCCGGCGGCCCCCGCGCGGCCGGGCGACACGTCACCGCGCGGTGACGTCACCCGGAGGAGCGGCCAGCGGCCCCGGTCCCGATCCCCCGGCAGCGCCGCCCGGCCCAGCCGCAGGTGCCGGCGGGCTTTTGCCCGGTGCGGGGAGCAGCCGTCCCGTGCGGGGAGCTTCTGTCCGGTGCGGGGACCAGCCGGCCCTCGGGGGGCCCGCCCGGCTCCCCGCCAGCCCGTGCCCGCACCTGCGCAGCGCCGGCTCCCCTGGGCTGCCAGGCGTGTTCCGAAACCACTCAGATCCAGATGGGCTAGGCCGGATTCAGGAAAGGCACAATGTGAAAATAAGATATTTTAGCTACCGGGCAAAACCGCGAGACCTTGGACTTTGTTACATTTGCCCTTATCGCACCACCAGTGCAGACGCCTGAGGAGAGCTTTCTGAAGTTTCTATTCGGTGTGTACTACAGCACTCTCAAAACATAAAACGAGAAAAGGAAGAGTTTCAAATCTGATCTCACACAACTGAAACCGGGAAAACTAAGTCTTCACAAAGATTGAACGGCGATTTCATTATGCTTAAAATCTTGACCACTTTTGCTTATGATGTTTCCATCAATCTACTAAATGGCAGTAAAGTCTATGCTTTGTGCTGTACAAACCTGTGCTATTTTCCAGCATTCTGTTTAGAGCCATTTACCGAGAATAACACAGCCTTTAAAGACCAAATTCAATGTAATATCTTAGATTCACAATACATGAGAAAATAATGCGGCACGGATGCTAAAAGCTATATAAACATTGCCGATCCTATTAACTGTTCTAATTACCTAAGAAATAACAGAAGAGGGATTTAAAGAGTCTTGAGAAAAGCCATTGCCCGCTATGTAGACCCTATGTAGACAGGAGCACGAAATGGAGCTGTATAAGCTTCTGCGGGTCAGCAAAATCTGGAGAGGTAACTGTGAAATCATTACTGTACTATTAAATGCAACAGGAAACAATTTCTCTAGTGACATAGTTGGCATGCAAACTCCATCCCAGATGAAACATATTTTTATTGAAAAAAAAACCCCAAAACTTTAAAGGAATCATATAGCATATGAAGATTTGGAAAATGTGTGTAAACCTAATGAACTCTGAATTTTAAAGTCTGTGCACAGCCTTATCATTTCTGCTGGTGAATACAACAGCCTTTAAAGACCAACAGTATCTGACCAGATCTTATGCAAAGAGAACAATGAAAAGCCTGTATCTTAAGAAAGCTTGTTCAGTGTTGTTTAACTTTAGGGAGGGGAGCTGGAGCAGAGGAAATTTCCCAGATGGAAACAAAGAAACCAGCTGTTAATTTAATTAATTAGTTAATGTTATATTACAAAGAAAGGAGAATGCATAAAGGGTACATGAAATAGGCAAGTTTCCTGGACAAGTGTGAACTGTTTTAACTGAGAAGTAGTGGAGTCAAAAGATCTGGACTGCACAGGACTGCACAAGTACTGTAAAGAAAAGCCTATTCTGCATCAGAATAGCTGTGAGATGGGGACACTCCAAGAAAATGATGTGGGCCTAAAATAGAAAATGACCCTTACTAAAATTACTCTTTCAATTTTGGTTCATTTTCACCTCCTGCTTTCAACTACAAGTCCCCAAATCACGAAGCATGGAATAGACTTTTCAAGAAATGCCTGTGTTCTGGAGTTGGACGGACATTACTGCTGATCAGGACACCATAGCAGAAGATCTCGCAGTGAGAAGTTTCTTAGCTGGAAATGCCTCATAATGCACTGCCACTTCATATCGTGCAGAATCAGCTGCATGAGCTCAGAATCAAAGAAAGGCTGCAGCCTAATCCATTAATCCACAGAAACCTAAATAATTTGTGGTTTCAATATGAGGACCCAAATTCTACAGAGTGCCCTGCAAGGCTTCATCACAGAATCAGAGAAAAATGTCTGACCTCTAGAATTAATCTAGTCTAACCCTCAACCCTGAGGAACATAACTCATAAGCACATGCCAGTTTCATTTCAGACTGGTGACCAGTACTTTTTAAGTAGAGTGGTTCAGACTGCCATCCACCTCGTCCACTTACCCAGTCCTTACAGTACTACAAAGATGCTGTGGATCTTCAGCAAGACCCTTGCTAAAATCAATGTGTGCTGCTCTTATCACTTCAGTCATAGAGCCAATTATCTCATGACCAAAGGCAATTGTGTTGGTGGAACTGTGCTGATTTTTCTGAATTGACTTGTCCTTTGTCATCTGAAATGGCTTCCAGGAAGATTTGCATCATTATCTCCTCTGAGAGAGATACTTGGTGAGGATGACTGTTCTGTAGTTTCCTGCACTTTGCTTTGGCGATGGATGTGACATTTGCTTTTTTACAGTAACTGGAAATCCTATCTGATTGCCACAGCCTTTAGAAGGTGATAGGAAGCAGCACAATGACATTACTCAACTTCCTCAGCACCTTCACAAGCAGCTCCTGTCCAGCCCTAAGGACTTACAAACATCTAAATTTGCTGAAGTATCCTCAGTTCAACCTTCCTCTACAGTTAGTCGAAGTCTCCTCCTCCAAACCTTGGCAAACTAGGCACAGAGCTCTGTGAGCCCTGAGGGCTGACCTTGCTAGTAAAAAACAAGGGAAAGAGGGCTTTGAGCGTCTCAGCCTTTTCACGGTTCTTTAGCACTTATGACCTACCCCATTCATCAGCAGAGCTGTGTGGTTCTTGGGTATACTTGCAATTTAGAATGTTTTCTCTACTTCCGGTTGTAGACAGTTGTAAGAGAAAGGCCAGGATTCCTTGTGAATGGAAAATGAATGGTAATGTCCAGGCCCGGGGTCGCTGGATGAAGCACAGAGCAGTAAAAGAGTTCTCACGTGGACTATGCTAATGGCATCCAAATTACCCAACCCAGCACATCTGTGTGCAGTTTTACAAGGTACCCAGTTCTGGAGAAAAAGAGCAATGAAGAAATCCTGATGACTCACGGAGGTGAGATAGGATGGAGATGCTGATCACAATCAGCTTCTAAAGGCTACAAAGAGGCATATCCAAAATCTGTGCATTGTTGGCAGCCAAGAGGAACCCAGGAGACATGATGAGAACCTCACAGCTGGTGTCACTTCTCTCCTGTGTAACTGCTATGGATGCTGGACCCAACAACATCTGGACAGATGCACCACCGTGGCAGATAGGCAGCCTTGTCACCGCTGCCTTGGTGCCCCATGGCTGTATGGGCTTCATGGGAGCACATGTTCCCGGTGCTCAGGAGCGTGGGGACAGCCTGAGAGTTTGAGCAAGAGGTAAAGTTGCTTTGCTTCAAGCTCTGCTCTAAATACAACCACCTTCCCGAAGAAGGTCTGGCACTGGCATGAGCTATGTTGTTAATATAATGTTGCAACAGCATTTCCCACAAGTGCCTACGTTTATCTTTTTTGCCAGGAGCAAACTGGTCTGGAAGCCTAAGGGTTCAGCCATTTATGTTACCTTCTGTCACAAATCCTGCTGATTTGGCCGAATTTTCTGAGGATTCTTTGCTGTATGGATAACCTGAGAGGCTTCTTTTTTGAGTCCTGTCCTGCATTCTTCCATTGATCTTCAGAGCAGAAAGCTTTTTTTCCTTTTTATTAGTGTTTATTAACTGCTTAGAATTGCCTTTCTGTTAGCAATTTTATCATTCCTATCCTTAATCAGCACATCAATTTATCTGAACAGAAAAAGGGAGAGGAAATAATCTTCAGAGTTGTTTAATGCCAACAGTTCTTTCCAATATACACATTCAGACAGCCCTACAGTAACCCTGAAGCAGGTTTGAACAATAGAATAAAGGAAAAAAAATTTTTCTGCTCTTTGGTGCTATTTGCAGTCTCGGCATACTACAAGCTGTGAATGGTCTGGGTAGATGAGAAGACTGATGAGGAAAAATGAACAAGACTAATAATAACAGATGAGAAAAACCTGGTGGGGAAAACAGAAACAAAGCACAAGCTTAAAAAAATGCTACAAGGTCACCTCACAAGAAAGAAGACTCAGAAATTATTACAATAACTTTTTTAAAATTAAAAAACAATGCAAATACAAACTGACAATAAGTTCAAATTCAGATAAGCAATGACCATCAGATTATTGGTAAGTTGTCCAAGAAACATTTGATTCTGTTAGTGCTGTGAAAAGAAACATTCATTTTCAAACAGGCTCGAGACTAAAATTCAAATGTCTTCTCTTGATTAGATAAGTTACTCATATCTGCACCCAAATTATAAAACTTTCTAGTTCTCAGATTTCATGTGCTGATAAAATATCAAATGAAGGTGGAATTTTATAAGATTTTTATTTGCCAGGATGAAAGGATCAGTTCAGGAACTCCTTCTCAGTTGTTTCTGGATTACTGAAGTGTATGTTTTAGGGAGGGAAAGTAGTTAGTTTAAGAGGGAACTATACAAAGAATTTTAAGTGGTCCTGTATTTTCCTGTTGCTGGCCAGCCTTCGCGTACGAAGATCCGGGGAAGGCCTCTTTTTCCTTTCAGACCTTCCAGCCTGCGCACTGGATTTTTTAGGTGAGACACAGGGCGCGCAGATCTGAGCCCACCCTTTAATCCCGAGGTTCAATCTGCCGGGCCAAAGCGATTCTGGACAGTGGCAGCTGAGTTCCTCCTCAGGACGTAGGCAGATTGCCCCCTTGCAGGGCTAACGAGCAACTGCCTACCCGGGGAGCATCCTAGCCGGGAATCGAACCCGGGCCCCGGCAATTACTGTGCCGGATGCTTAACCACTACACCACCAGGGCTCCCATTTTCCTGTTAATGGACTAAGAAACTGTGGGTCGTAGATGTTATCTCAGTCTGATAACAGGAACATAGAGAATGGAAGTCAGTGAAACATCTTCCTTATCCAATGTCAGTATTAGCCCTTAGGATCTTCTTATCAAAGACTACGAGTCTAGATATCCCTCAAATGAGCAAATTGCCTAGTAATAGGCTAAAATGCTGCAAAAAAAGACAAAATCTCTTCCAATAAGAAGCGGCAGTTATTAAGAGCAAACTAGAGCTGCAGATCTGCAAAGAACTTTTTTATTAAGTTTCTAATTTAAGATTTTTTTCAATCAGCATTGTAACAGGCATTGCAGATTTTTTTTTTTTCTTCAACACTTATTGAGTAAAGACAAATATAGAAGAAGTCTTGGAACCCTCAATGTTCAGCAAGTGTTCACTGCAGCTGAGTCTTGTATTTGCATGGAAACTTTGCTTATCCTTTTTTCAAATTGTTGAGTTCTTTATGGGAACAAAGATGCCATTCCAGTTAGAAGATGTTGGCTAGGCAGACTGTGGTTGGATTCTGTTTATATCAAAAATAAACAAAGACTTGATCTGTTTACACAAGATCTGGAGGCACATCCGGAGATACTGAGCTTGAAGGAAAACAATGGCAGAATGAGTGAATAAAATATTTCAGGCAGCACTTTGATTTCTGGAATCTGTAATAGGAGCCAAACAGCTTGCCAGGACACAATCTTACTGGTGATGCAGGAGTGGGGAGGGATCTTGCTATCTTGAATATTTTGGCTTGTCAGATTACAAGAAAGTGATGGCTTGTTATATATTTTGACAGCTAAAGACCATTTGGAGCAACACAAATATGGTTGTGGAAATAAATTACATTACAGGTTTAAGTGATAAGAAATATGTTAAAAAACACCAAGGGACAGTCTTGGAGATCATAATGTGGCAGAGTTCATCATCTGATCTACTCAGAACATACATCACTACAACTAGTTTTGCCAGAATTGATTGCCAGACTGTAAAAGTCCAGACATCTTATTAAATTTTAAGAAGACTTTGATTGTGGTAGTTTTGCATTCACAGTAAAATCATAATGTGTTCATTTGTAGTTCAAACTGTCTTTAAATGGTCAGTGTAACCATTCCCAATGTTTAATGAACAGCAATATTAAATTGCTGGCTATCTTTCAGTTTTCAAGCAATGTGAAAATTCAACCTATTTGAACACAGAAGTGAGAGCTATAGACATGACTCACCAAAAAAGGCTATCCTAGAGGGAATGGAGAACAGAGAATTTTACCACCAAATGAAAAAAAAGATCCCAGTATGTACATAATCTTTCTTTTACTTTCCCTGAATCTCAGCAAGTCTCTAAATCCACCATTACCTAACCAGAGACAGTCAGTGCTTTGTGTCTTCTTATTCCCTCCCTTCCTGCTAGACAGGAAACAAGGAAAAGTACAATCAGGAGGTGATGAGAGTCACTACCACACATGACTACTTTTTATTTTATAAGAAGCATACTGATCAACTGCTTGAAAAAAACCAGAATAAAAATCACAATTAAAAAACCCATAATTTGGACAGAGTAATTTAGTACAGTCTCTTGAGTACAGCAAGTATTGAAGAGTGCCTCCTGGGACATGTTTGGGTATGTTTTCACTCAGTGAAAAGAGTTCCTACTCACTTGTAACCGGAACTGTCAGGATGGAGTCTGCCTATTCAGGCTGGTAGAGGCGTTCTGGGGATCAGTTTTAATCTTCTCAGTGTCTATAAAGTAACTGTTGCATTAAAAATAGTGTGAGTAGTAACTTTCAGAATATATTTTTGTCTAAATAAAGGCTTAGTTCATAATATATAGAGCTGCTCTTTACCTGAATGAGAATGGTCAGAAAAATGCTGTCAGATTAATTATTTACAATGGAAATAATTTTTCCTTTAAGACAATATTTGGGATAAGAACAAAGACTATATATGACCTTCTGAAGAACCAGAAAGAAAGTGGCAAAAGCTTTTACTTCAAGTGTGGTTTTGATAGTTTTAGAAGCTGTTGATTGAAAAGAGGAATGAGGAATCACTCAGAGACCAGAGCTTCGGTGAGTGGGAGATTATATTCTCATGATCTATGACTAACAGAGAGTAATAAAAAGCCTAGTGAACATGTGTATCATGTAAATACGATTCTATTGACAGATAGCTTGTGGTAAATTGAAATGGCTGCTCTGAGGTCACAGCAAGCAGACTGTTTCCTGGAATTTCTGCTGGCAAGTTGCACATCCTGTAAACAGGAGCTCTTCAGATCTGTGGCATTGCACTGCCAGGTACTGTGAGTGACACAGAATAAGATCATTCTGCAGAGGCAGAGAAAGCCGGTCTCAAATTACTCCTGAAAAAATCAAGTAACAGGTATTTTGTCTTTGCCTCAATTTTTATATGTTTTGACTTGGGTAACGGAGAGAAAGCATTAGAGACCACATCCTCACTTACAAGGTCATTGGATACAGACCATTTTCCTACAGTCAGAACATAACCCTGGGCATTTGGTGTTATGACTTAGTACAAACAGCTGTATTTCTCACAAAAATAAAAAGAAAAAGAGTAAAATTTCATCCACTGCTTACATTTTGAGAAAGAGTACACATAGTTCATTTTTGTTCCTGCTTGCTTTGCAGGTTGTGGTACTTGCAAGGTTGTGTGCAATATGCTAAGCTTTCTTTCATGATTTTCCTTGGGTCTGGATTTTTTTTATTCCTTTATCTGCCTTCATTATGAAATTGTGACAGTTTTGGTTAGGGTGGGACAAAATGTTTTGCATTCAGTGAAGTTTGTCAGTATTCTGATATAACTTGTATAGGACAGGTTATATTTTTTATCTTCTGCTTAATGAGTTTAAACTGTTCATGGTTGTTAATAGGAAATGTGGGGAAGGGCTCAACTAAAAGTCTAAATCAGAGAAAGTAAACTCTTAACCCCTTTAGAATCAATAGAGAGTAATGGGAATTTCAGGTTGTTAATTTCTTACTCAAATAAGCATCTAAGATCTGAAGTTTTTCAACATGGAGAGGAGAGGCAAATCAACTTTCAGGAAAAAGAAAGTTAGTATCTTCTGTCTCTTACTCATTAGGAAAAGACCAACTAACAGTGCCCCGATGCCTTTCTTTATTTCATGTTCTTGGGACACAGGAATCAAAATACCTTTTTAGGCCTTACTGATATAACTAGAAAACAACCATAAAGGTAACTGCTCACAGTATGAAGGAGTTGGAATGTACATCCAGTAGCAAAGGGTAAACTTTTCCTCATGTTTTAACATCTGCCTTCATGTTTATGCTGAAGCAATTTCAGAGAACACCTTCAGAACTAAAATGACTAAAGACAGACTCAGAAGAGTATTTGGTTCCTAAGATGTGTTCCCAGTGGGATTGTCTGTTCTAACACCAGCAGTCTTCCCCTTCCCTTGGAATTAGTGTCTGTGATATTCAATACTGAAAGTTTCCATATCACTCCAGAACAAGTCTCTTCTACACAATCTTGATATCTCTGTAACCTGTAAAAAGAGACAAGCTCTTTTTGTAAGAAAGTTACCTATACGTTGCAGAAAACTATGTTCATAGAATCATAGAATGGGTTGGGTGACTCATGATTCATTGGGTGACCTTACAGGTCACCTTGTATGTTGCTAGTGGCTCCTGAACTATAAAAGCTTGAGGTAGATATGACACCTATTAAGAGTTGCTGGAGACAGATTGCAGTAAACCACAAACTATGGCAGTGGGTGTTGTTCCTTAAGGTAGGGCAGTTGCCTTGTCCACAGAGTTTTAAGCTGAAAAGAATGAGTGGTGTACTTCTTAAATGCTATCAACTTCCCTTTATAGATCTAACTGATCTCAGAGCCTGAAAACACAGAGTGAAATAAGTGGGATAGTGAAATTTAAAATATATTACATTATGGAGGAAATAAAAAGCTTAAATGCTTATCATTAATCCTCACTAAAATATTAATAAAGCACTGAGTCTTGAAAGAACATTTCTGTTCTATAATAGCCCTGCCTATGAATGGCTTGGTCCCACCAAAAGCAGAGTGCACAGCACTGACCTGTTTACATTGGAAAAATTTCCTGAGCAGTATCAGTAACCATCTCTGTTTAAATGTCTGGACTGAAGTCAGGAAAGAGTAATTTATCCTGCACTTGTCATTTAATAATCTCACCATGGTGTTTTCTAAGAAGGAACAAAACTCCCATCTAGAGAAAACTGAAAAGATTACTTACATTTGCATCAAAAACATACTCATTTCATTGGGTTGTGCCCAGTTTTCTGGGAGATCTACAGTAAATTCTACATAAAGAGGACTAAGAAAGCCAGTTCAACTCAGAATATTTTTTCATTAAACTGTTTGGAACCTTTGAACAAAAAATCCCTATCTGTGAAGGGTTATTTCTTCCATAACATTTTACATTGCATGTGTTTGTGCTGCTGAAAAAAAAAAGGTGGTATTTTCCTTTATAAAAATAAAACAGACTGAATTGAGATTTTATAATAATGTTCAGAATTGCCTAGCAAGAAGAATAGTAGCCTTGAGTTGAAAACACAGAATAACTGTGAGAATTACAATTCAAGCCTTTAAACTAGGAGAATACAAACACATATAATAATATAAAAAGTTCATTATTCAATGAAAACAAAAAATTTCATCTGAATGGGCCAAGATGGAACCTACATGTCAGAGAGACTCTTGCTCTTTATATTAAAAAACCCTCCACAGTTTACTTACAAAAAAAACCCCAAATAAACCTCAGGGGCAGAATTTCATCATTTTGCAGAGACCAAGAAAAATCTGACAAACTAGAAAAAGGTGTCAAGCCTCTAACATTACAAATTAGTATTGTAGATACCACGCAGGACGATACTTAGCTTTTTCTTGGCAGATTTGCTAGGTTAACTTAATCCTAACCCTAATCTTTACGTTCTCTGTCTTTTCTCTGGAAACAGTATTTTCACTTTGTCCTAGTCTCATGTTCTAGAATACTGTGTAAAGATCTAGGGTATACAAAACAAAGAAGTTTATTTGTACTATCTACCATCTTGGCCCTTCCCTCATCCAAAGTCTAGTAGTAGGAATAAGTTTTCTGGCAATATATTCCATTACTTGCTTGCGGATCAGTGCCTAACACTGCTCTGTGTGTGATTTCTTTCAAAGCCAAGGTGGCCAAGGTCTTAGGTTTTTTCTAACTTTGAGTGAATGCATAGGTTACCATCCAGCCTGAGAAAATTTTCACTTACTCTGGTGTCAGCAACTTACTGGCTTCTCTCTCATTACTCCCTTCTAACTGAAATCCTGGCAGGCAATGCAGCACTCCCCTAGTCCACAGAGCTCCCCGGTGTCTGCATTTAGAATGGTGACCTAGGATGTTCAAGAAAACGCCCTGGGCATCACTTCCTGCTGTTTCAGGAGGACTGCATTGACAGGAAGGTCTTTGATAGATTTGGATTTCTAAGATAGCAAACTTCTATTTAGGTCTTTATTAACCTAGATTGTTGCAAAGCCAAACATCTACTACTTCCATCTTTTAATTGTGCGGTTTCAAGTCTGAATATTATTAGCTGCCTAAATAAACAATACATCCTGCACACAAACTCTCCATTATAATACTTACCCCTTATCCCTATTACCACCTAATGCAGGAATGGACTGATACCGAATCTTTAAAGTTTTTCCAGGATTTCTTTGTAACTGATTTCTCAGGGGAGGAGAAGAACCCTCATCAGAAAGGTTCCTATTTCCTATAAGCTGTAAACTGTAATTCACATAGACAGGAAACCCAGATTAGATAAAACTATGTAAGGATATTTGCTGAAGATTGCAAAAAAAGAAAAAACAAGAAGATAAAACTCTGGAACAGAAAAGTCTAGTGATACAAGTATGAATTTCAAAATTTATACAAACATATCAAAAAGACATTTTTTCTTCTGTATGATTAACAAAACTTACTCAAGCTTTTAAAATGAAAAAAAATTAATTGTTGAATAAAGATGCAATATAAAGTCAGTAGAAGACAGTGTACTTTGTTAAAAATACAAATAGCAAATGATCACTTTTTGTGTTGCAGAGGTCAGCATTTGAGCACCTTTTTCCACATGCCCTTTCTTTCAAGGATGGCTTTCCCCACAGTGGAAGCACATTCCTCGAGCATGAGGCAGAGGTGGCAGATGGGCTCTCCTGCCTCTGTGTTAATGGTGAGGGGCATTAATACTCCTACAACCACTTTCCCATGTCTATCCGTTAGCTGTAATGCCTTCAGAAACTGGATATGGTTATAATGTATTACAAACTAAAATGAAACATCTAATTATGTCTTAAGGTCAGAAATGATGGAGGGAACTTCACCAGTAACGTGAGTGCTGCTAGCAACTGGAACTTTCTTCACAAGCTGTAACTATGCCAGTTTTCCACAGTTAGAACTTGATGTTAACATTAATGAACCACAGTCGGGCTTCAAAGCAATGCTTATGTTTTTATAACCCAAATGCACTTGGAAAAAAAGGGAGAAAACGGAAAATGTTGTGACACTAGACTTGTTATCAAAAAATTTAGATAAGCAATAGTACTGAACACATAGAAAATTAAATATTATTGCTTTTTATAACATATATTTGTGCTAATTTACTATTTATAATTGCACTTATTAGGCTATAACTATCCTAAATAGAGCTTTTCAGAAATAAAACCCCACAGAATGTAACACTCAGAGAACATGATTATTGAATAAAATGAACAATCAGATACCTACTAAAACGTATTAGGTGGATAAAACATAGTATTTTGTCATTAACTATCAGATTCCAACTTGTCTCTTAGCAACATGATACAGACTTTTTGTTTAAAGCAAAGCACAGAAATTGGTCACATGCTTTGTCTTGCACAAATGGTGTCTTTAACTCTTTTGTTAAATATTCCATTTATTTTGGTCATAATTCCAAAAGAAACAATTTGTTCAAACTGTTCAGCCAAACACAATGTCACTTGGCAAAGCACTGTGGTCCTCCATAAAGCCAGTTCTCTAGAAACAATTGTTTGCAGATATCAGTAGTCCAACATCTGCAACATGCTGATTTTGAAATGTGGGCACATGGAAGCTCCTCTGCAACCTTCTTCAGAGAACCTCAAGTTCACTTCCTGTAACCAGCAATGTCCAACAAGACACAGAATCAGGTGAACCTCCCTAGGCTTAAACAAACACTGAAAAAAATATTGCCAAAAAAGCAGTATTTCTCCCCTTGTATTTTAAGGCTGATCCCTGGATAGTATTTAGCACAGTCAGATGGCAGTACCACTGTTTACATGCTGCAGTCTTACAAAGCATGGTGAACCCAAGACAAACATCTTGTCCTACCCACTCCTTCTGTCCCCATTAATAACTGCTGGCTTGTGCTGCACTGTGTCCTCCACAGAAAGGACAAGTATCCTGAGATGCTTCCCCAAAGCATAATTGGCCAGTAATGCCATAATTTGGTAGGTATACTATTAATTGCCTAATTAAAAAAATACTAAGATGAGACATTTTAACTCCTTTTTAAAGCAGAGCACAACTGTCACACTGCTAGATCAAAATTATCTTCCCTGCATTAACAATTTTGTTAAGATACTGAAGAAGCTGAGCATGAAGTGTACAGGAAAAAAAAACCTCTTTCAGTGATTTCAAATAGCAGCACACAATCTCTGGATTCTAGAGATTTCAGATTATTCCATGGTTATTTGCTGCAATAAGTGGTTCAGATCACAGATATGCAGCCCCTCGCTACAAGCATGACCTTGTGCTAAAAGCCTGAAGCCTCCAGAAGGGTACTTTTCTGTACTGAGTCCTACAGCTGTAAATAAACCCTGAATCTCAAGGGTTGTACTTCAGCGCTTCTTCTGAAAGTATCCACAAGAATGATACCCAGTATCATTCCTACAGCTGCTGGGGGGGGAGTTATTTTTAGGGGTTGTTTCTCCTGCTGGTGCTGCCCATTCCAACGGAAAGCTGGCTAATGCCCCTCTGCCCACCATTCCCAGGGGCCCTCACCTTGGCCCTGGCCCTGCTGCACTCCCCTCCCAGAGTTGAGCTTCCAGGGTTGGAGGAAACCTGTTGGAGCTGGCTGGGCAACACAAAGCTCTGTTGATCTCAAATATGTGCTTCAGCTAATTGCCTTTCCTGTGTGGGCTGTGGGGATGGAAGCCGCTGGTCCAGCACCTGCAAGCAGCCAGACATAGAAGAAATGGCCTGGAGGAAAAGAGGGAAAAGGAAGCACCCAGCAGCTCCCACTGCCCCAGCTGCATCCGTCCCCTCCCTCTCCCATTTCCTCACATAAAATACTGGACAGAATATTTTACTGATTTGTTAAAATATGTTGAAAGGCTCTTCCCCTTACTCGCTGAAGATAACAGCCCTTCAGTTTTGCAGTGTATTTCAATATCTTTTATAAAATGCTTATTTTATTGTTAATTAACAGCTCATTGTATTCCTTTCCCAAATTGATATTTATACAGCAATTCTGTTTCAAGAAATCCCTTTGGTCCTGTTGGAAGCATTTAATAAAATTCATCAAAAGATAGTAAAATAGGTGCAAGCTTCAGCATAGTTTTTTTGCTGTTTTCTGGCAACAAGTAGAAATGTTTCTTAAACTGGAGACTTCTTGCAGCCTTTTCCCTTACTGGTATATCTAAAAACTCTTTTACAGTCTTTATACTCTCATCATTTCTCATAATAAAATTTGTTACTATGACAAAAAAAATCCACTAAAAATTATAAACTGTTCTAGTTATTCAGTTATTCCATGACCCAGCCATCAAGATTTGAGCTTCAATATATTTTTGGAAGTACTGAAGGAAGATAACTTGGGTACATTTTTAGACAAGCATATTTACTTTTGATTTTTACAACAGTCTATTTGACATTACAAGAAACCCTTGACAGATTATAGCCAAAATCCTAACGTAAGCAGCAAAAAATTTGATCATTATCTATAAATATGGAGACAACTAGTTCTTGTACTGAAATGTCTGTTTATTTCGATTTCAGATAGGGAGGAACAGACCAAAACAAGTTGACTAAATCGAGCCATTGGACATTAAGCTGAACCTGTTTAAACCAATGTAATTATCAATTTAAGTATGATTCTACAATCACGTCTGGCCATTACTTAAAACAGCAAAAATGAAAAGGGTGTTTTAGGAATTTGGAAGTCAAACGACAAACTATAGATGTCAAGAAGTTTGAACTGATCTCTAAAGCTAAGTAATTTAAAATTAAATAATTGATACCACCTATGTATACAAGAGAAGTATCTAGCTGCAAGATAGAAACCAATCATTTTAATATTAAAGAAAAATTAAATTAGTATTATTTAAGCAAGGGAGATTAAAAATACAAGTATCAGCCAGAATCTGAAAGAGTATTTTGCTAGAATTAAAGGAGTAACTGAGGGGAACATGAAAACAACACCACTTCAGTAAAAGCAATATTTAAAAATATTTTTTTAAAAAATATAAAAATCTAACAGTATAGTTGAATCTTAAGATGAGGATCTAGTTCATTTTTTAATCTCATTTTAAAGCACTTATGCTCAGTATATAAGAAAGTGTATATAAGAAGGTGCATGGGGACCCTTATGAGCTCCAGAGCACAAGGTTCCCTGTCCAGTCATCAAGAAAAACACTGGTACAGGTCAGGAACAGTTTAAGTACCCCAGTGGAGAAGGTGGAGGGGATGTAAGGGAGATGGGAGATAAAAACAGACCTTATTCTGTTAGTCACAGAACTGCTTGTTCAAACAAGAATCCAACAGTTTCTATCTCTGCCTACCTAGAGCATTTCCAAATATACTGAAAATGAAAAAGAGAAAATATTGCTCAAAAATCCCAGTCTGGAAAACGTAAAGGTACTGTTCAGATTCTGCACCATGTACTAGCACAAAGCAAAGGGAATTAGAGGGTCAGCAGGTCTGTAGGGAATCTCCCTTGCTATTTAGTAAATACTTTTTAATTCTTTAGAACACCATGGTAACCTTGTAATGACCTAATTTAGCCATAATCCTTGTGACTGCTTTGTAACATAATTTCTAAACTGCTACCCAATTTATGGATTTAAAAAACTACAAAATGCTGCATTTTTAGAGGTAGATGTATATTATCTGTTTTGGTAGGTATTTAGGCATTTTTAAAAGGTAGATGTATATTTCTGTTCTGAAGATGAAAGAAAATCTTGCGGTTAATACACAAACTGAGTATCCAGAAATGTAAACAGAAATTCAAGAGAGGAGAGACTGCTCACCTCCTTTAGGAATTTACTCTGTAATCTTTAGCAAATCGCTTAATCTTTCCATGCCTTAATTTCCCATACATAAAAAAGGGTAATAATTGCTGTAAAGGATAAAACTTGTCACGTGTCTTTTTAAAAACTAAATGTCATAGAAAAACCTCTCAATTAACAGTTAAAATGACTTAATTCAAATGTTAAGGAAAACATCAATTTTCTCTGTTATCCAGAGCAAAATTTCCCCAAATATTCTCACACACTATATCTGCTAAGCAGTTTGGTTCTTTATACAGAAAGTGATATCACCAACTCCACAACTTTACCTTTTTTTAAATTAGCCTTATAAATTTACTAGCTCAGTAAGTTTTCCTTATCCTGACAGAGACAACAAGATTCACAGACATAAAGCTCATAACCCTATCTGAGACTACATCTTAGATCACTTGTCAAATTTTGAGCAAATCACTGATTTACACTCAGTATGAC
Organism: Vireo altiloquus; assembly: GCA_013396875.1. Classification (NCBI taxonomy): domain Eukaryota; kingdom Metazoa; phylum Chordata; class Aves; order Passeriformes; family Vireonidae; genus Vireo; species Vireo altiloquus. The sequence goes on from VZRF01012756.1 coordinate 155,099, forward strand.
AAACAATGACTACATGTACATAAGCATGTAGTACATGTACATAAACCAGACAAAGACAGAAGTCCTATTGCAAATGCAGTGACTATATAACCCATTATGGTTTTTTGACTTAGAGCCTTTTTCACTATAAAGAGACACTTAATCAAATCAGATTATCAATTCCAACTTCAGTATTAAACAAATGAAACAAATTTTGTAAGGAAGACCTCACAAACAGATGATGGCAGCTTAACTGTAGTGACAATCCATCCCACATCAACATGGGCAGGGCTCTTGCAGTGAAGCCTGAGCAGTTGAATAACAGAGGCTGGAACACTGTCAAAGGCGTAGCACTGCTCTCCCAGGAGGGTGTGGGGCACAGCGAAAGGACTCCTGGCATCGTTCTCAGGGAAATATTTTGTCTCATGCAAGGACTGGCTCCACAGGTTCTGAAGGAAGCTATGCTCAGGCCTTCTCTGCAAGGGAACATATTTTATGCCTTTGATGGGACTCTGGGTAGGAGTTCAGCAGACGCCTGAGATAGCTGTATACCTAACCGAAGATGAACGGGAAATGCGTGACTACATCTCTGTGTATGAAAAGAATAAACAGGAGGAGTTAACACGAAAAAGAACATGGAGAAAATTTCTGTGAAAAGAATAAAGAAGATAGGGATAGCAAAACTGATGTATGATCCCATCTTTTCCTTAGAAAACAAGAAAAAATAATCTTGCAAGTGAAAGTATCTTTATTTTCTCACTTCACAGTATTGGAGCTGATATCCTCTAAGCTGTGAGCCTGAAAAAGTAATTTCATATTAAAAGAATAAGAGCTTTTACAACTCTGACAATAACATCACAAAACCCAGATCACGAATTACATTTACTTTATTTAATACTACATGCATTTTAGACAGTGATTCATATTGTTTACTTGTACAAGTAGTCATTCCCAATGTACAAGTAATAACCATTGCTTTTAGAGCGAAATTCATTAGCATGCACTTCACACAATCGTGTGCAAAGTTATTTTTTCAGTTAGAAAATATTAAGGTTATTACTTCTAAACTGATTTTATACATGGAGCTTAATTTTGGTTTTATGCAGACATTGCATAGTTGATGCTTAGCTTCTCTAGAAAGACTGGAATGTGGTACCAGTATTGTTGAAGCAGATCAAGTGACAGTAGCAAACAAGAAGATTTGAAGAAGAGGCATAACTTTCAGGGTTGAAAGGTCAGCAAGTACAGCCTAGGATGAAAATCAAAAAGGCTTGTTAAACTTGACATTTGAATCAAATTTCCTTAAAGCAAGTTAAGAAGTTAGAAAAAGATTCAAATACTGACTACAATACTGCCAATTAGATTTGGATATGGCTAGAAACAAATTATACTGGTTTATGTTAGTACCTTATTGCATAAGTTTTCATTCTAACATTTCGAAGAAAAAAGACATTTACCCAATGTATAGTACCCAAGTAACTTTATTTTACCCTTTAGCCTTACTTCAAATATACATGGCATCATGAGTGAATAAGGGGTCTAACATTTCAACTTGTTTCTAAAAATAATTGGGAATTAAGAATCCTTATCCTGTGGCTTGGCTAGTACTTGTGAATTAACTCCAACGTAATGCCTCAAATAACCAATGTCCTTTCATGAAAGTATGTTTTAAAAAAAGCCCAAGAAAGTGATCACAAACTCTCAAAGTCTGGAAAAAATCCATCAGCATATATTTGAAAAAAAAATTAACAAGTTACTAGATATAAATAATAATAATCTTCATCCTAATGACTTCATTTTCTTCATTTCCTGTGACAGTACACACAGTGAAATTTCAGATTCACGTTGACAAAGTAATCGTGTAAAATTGTAAAACAGAAGCAACTAAAATGTACTGAGGAAAAGGGTACAAACCTCTGCAATATCGCAAAAACAATATATCCCACTAACACTGATTATATATTAAAAAAAGAAAAAAACACCTAATTGTACAAAATAATTTTAAAACACTGCATTTTAATAGCAAATATGCCTTATTTCCTTTTACTCCAGAAAAGCAGCATTATGTACTGCATGCTCACAATTTCCTTATTTTTTATCTAAGGTAAGAATTTAGACAGAAAGATTTGCACTATGCACCATGTGCCATGTGAAGCTTAAGTTACTCTACTGGCAAAGCATCAGAAACTATTTCAATCTCCTCTAAGTGAAACTTATCCTTACTTCAGCTGCAGCCAGTGATGTCACCTCCATCAGGTTGACTGCTCGGAAAGCAAACACAGCAGCTGCCAGGACTGAAAGAAAATGTCCAATATTTAAGTTTCTGACCTGATAAGTAGTGGTTAGAATTAATCTTGATATAAAATACTAATTTTCACTTAGTTTAATTATTTTGATTCTGAAGAATAATATACAACAGGTGGCTGTGTTTGAGTTTCTTTGACCACTCTTTCAGACAGGAAAAACACAACATTCTTCCAGAAAAGTCTAAGCAAAAATGCCTGAGTTTAAGATGATTAGCTTTTAATTAAAAGGGACAACCTGTCTTATATGTACAAATGGAACCAAAACCTTTTCTCTTCTACTCACCTACTTTGTATTTAAAAACTGACGCAACAGAAGATACATGTTTTCTTTAAAACTTCCATCTTAAACCTTCTCAAATACGAGGACATTATTTAACTACAAAACTTTTGAAGTGTCTTAAAAGACGCCACTTCAAAGGAAGAAATCCAGCAAAATCAGGGGACTCAGTTTAAGAACTGTAAAAGTAGTTACCATAAATAACATGAATCTTGTATTTTGTGAAAGGTGATGGTTTCATTTACCATTACTACTGAAGCTGGGAGAACATCCTATGTTCTGTTCAGAGAGCACTTAGCATATTTTGAGCATTGCCATAAAAAAAAAATTACCCGACACATTTTTTATTAAAGATGCAGTACACATGCAATTCCATTTTCCTAGATGATATACGCTTTGACATGTATGTAACCTGCTGTCTTCATTCAAAGAGCAACTATTTTCTTCTCATCACAAAATACATTGAAGCTAACATGTATTTGCCTTACATTCACACAGACTTCATACATTTTGTAAAAATAATTCTATTACCAGCAAGAATTTCTAGAGAATTGTATCCCAGGATTCTGTCCCACAGAAGCAAGAGCTGGTCTGTAGCTAAATAACCAGAAAATGCTCGTACCATCCATTTAAATGAAATTCGTAGCCTGCAAACAAGTGACAAACAACAATTATTATATTTCAGCCTCCCATAATGATCAGATTGTCTATAAATTGAAAATATTTAATTATCCTTCCACATTTCTCTTCCAGGAAGAATAAGCGTTTTCTCTTGCTGCAGTAATAATCAATATTTTAATTTGCAACAGCATCATAAAACTATTTAGCATCTCATTTGATAAAGTACTAATATCATTCTCACTATCATTCTGATCAAACAATCACATTAGAGTGATCCTCAGCTATTATCACCCCCAATGTTTCATCCTTTCTGCTATTATGCTATTAAAATGGATACCAATTAAGACAAAAAGGTTTTCAGGTTCTTTTGTGCCTGGCGCCATGAGTTCACTATTGAATGACTCACTCTCTTGCCCCTTCCAGTACCTTCTGCTGCAACTAACACATCTCTGTGTCTTCTGTTCCCTAGGAAGTACCTCAGTTCCATCAGATCCAACAAGAATTACTGAAACTCAGCTGAATAACGCAGCATAGAGCATTTCTCACACAGCAATTCTCTCTTTTTCAAAGAGCATACAGAAGAAATGCACAAAGTGCAGATATGCAGGTTAGACAAAGCACTGCATCTGACTCTCAAGGAAAAATGGCACACTGATGTTCATACTTTTGTGTAATTTCCCATATATCTCAAATTAAAATACTACAGAACAGCATTTTCAGAACTATGAACCTGCAATACTTTTAACAAGTCAGAATGAAGTACTTACGGCTGAGCTCCAATTTCTCGGAGGTGATAGAAGAGCTGGGGCAGGTGGGTTTGTAGAAGAGTCTCAAAAAGCAAACACAATGATACAATGCCCTAAGGACACAAGATCATATCCTGAATACTAACACTCACCCTGTCAAATCTGAGGAAATAGTATCAGCATGTAAGTGTGCATGAATTTTTAATTCAAGTAATAAAACACTATTAGTGATATAATATTCAACTCAGGTGAGAAAGGTGCAAGCAATTCTAATACCTTCAGTCACTAAAGCCTTCCTCCTGCAATTCTGTGTATGTATTAGCAACATAATATGTTCTGATGGTGCCTTTCAACTCTGAATTACTTAAGGTGTTTGTATGTCAGGCTTGAAATACTTAGTGGATAATTATAATATAATCTACTTGAAATATTTCCACTGATGAAAGAGACCTCAGTTGCACTAAAAAATAAAAGGATGTGAGAAAAAGTAACTCTCTGATAAGTAAAACCAAACAGCAATGAGGATAACTACAAAAATAGTTAAACATAAACAATTTTAAAAATTGTTTCAAAAATTACCATGGAAATGAATAGACTCTGGTTTGACCCATTTCGCTGCTATTAAAGATGGAAAGCATAATACATAGCCTTGAAATGGTATATCAAGGAAAGGTTTTTCTTTTAATCAGGAAATATTTTCAAAAAGCAATATAACTCTTCAGCACTTTTTGAAGGAAAAAAGAAATATTTACTCTGTTTTATTCTTTATAAATAGAAGACAAGCCAATTTTTACAACTGTCATACATTCAAGACTGCTGGTCCTGGTGACAAACAGCCAAATTATTTAAACTCATCTAGTACTAAAAAGCATGTGCTGTCATACCAAAATACTTCAGTTAAAGAAAAAGACACTAACTTGGTATCACTGAAACAATACCCCTATATAGATAATTTAGTCCCTTTACCCCAGATAATATTTCAGAGTCCATTTACATGTCTTTAATGAAAGTGAGTTTGCATTTATGTGACTCATTGAACTGAGAAACCTATTAGATTAAAAAACTCGACTCTAATAAAAGACCCCATACCCTCATAAAATGAGAACTTACTATTTTAATAAGGCACATGATAGCAAAGATTAACAATGACATAGAAAACAATAATATCCAGACTGGAATTACCTAATAATTTTCCCAAGCTTGCCTGAAATATTTTATTATATTTAGAAGGATACATTTCAATATCACACAGAAAACCATGCTACTGTATATTATTGTTCTGTAGCAAAGAGAGTATCAAGTGAGTGGATTTAATTCCTAATGAACTTACAGAGGGATGAGAAGAGATGGAATGGAGTCTGAAGAAAAAACGCACATACATCTCACGGAATATCTGATACAATTTGGAAGGTTCATGGTACAGAAAACAAAGTGGAGCAACTGAAAGGATAAAAGAATTATAATTGACTCAACACTGTAAACTGCTAAGAGTTCAGTGATTAAGCGCATGAAGTATGAGGAAAAGCCAAGTAATTTATAGTACCACAATTTACAGAAACAGTACTAAACCAATTATTGAGAAAGAAGTATTCAATAAAAATCTATCATTTAATGTAAAAAGTCAGAAAGGGAGTATGATACACTCTATATATTATTCCTACATATTTCAAGAAGCTAAACCAATTAGAACCCGCTTACTACAGTGCTGGCTTCAGAACTGTAAGAAATATGCTGTAAGGAGAGCATCTCTGGGGTGTAGGGCAATGTGAACGGTGCAAGTTTTTGATTTATCTGTCTGTAACTTTCAATGTGCCATGGGGCCAGTGACCAGCTCCAAATTGATGACCTATTTGTAAGACTGCTTGAAGAAGGATATTGTGAAAATGAAAACATTAAAAGAACAGCTTCTGGTTGGAACAATAATATCACTAAGTATGACAAACTGATAGAGACATGTTAACTTCTTACAAGATCTGTAAATCATGGACATTTGGTAGTTTACTGTTTAGAAGTCTTCTAGTACACCTGATTCAAAAGAAGAGTTGATTACATTTGTAAAACAGGCGCTCTGAAACTTTTCTTGTTTCATAAAAGTCTAGCATCCAGATAAATCTGTTGTATGTTTATGCTGCACAAACATAACCAGTTCCTTGAGACTGATAGTCCATTCACTCAATGCATTTTCACAGACAGTTGTCCTTGTACCTTTTAGAGAACAGCCTTTTGATCTGTCTACTCATGCTGACTGCTTCATTTTACAGGTGCATTCATTTTAGCTGACAGCTTACATTTTAATACATTGGATATGGATACATTTATCTGCATCCGTATGTACACATATACAGATATATGTAGATTATATATATATATATCTGGATATATGCACGTGTGAATTTATTTTCATACCTAAATATCAGAGAAGGTGGGTTAATAAAAAAAATGGTGTCTGTGTATGAGAGGTGGGGTGCTAAGTGGGGTGAGATGTTCACAGAAATGTGTATTTCTGTAGGGGTAAGAAACGCAGAACGTGTCACCTGTGTTCATGTTTTTAATGCTTGAAGATGGAGGTGGAATTGTCAGCATGCACATGTACATAAAGGCCAAGAGGGTTACAGAACAGCCTCTGACAGCTGCCACCCTGACAGTGTATGCATGAAAACAGGAAAAAGGGTATAGGATTTTCCTAAGGACCCAGACAGTTCCTCCTATAGCAGCACAGCATGGAATACAGAGGATGCTTTGCTTGGTCCCAGCCACTGTACCCAGAGCCTTGAGCTACATGATCATGTTTCTGCTGCCTTGCTTTTCACCTTTCCTCCTTCTCAGAGCCAGCACATTCTGAGCCTGTGCAAAGAGCGAGGACAGGAGGGAGGAAAACTCATGCCCCAGTTTGGGAGATGCTGTTCTCAAGGGCAGAGTCAAATCCAAACATTTTGAAAAGCAGTTCACATGGAACAAGCGAACATCTCCTAGAGCGTCCCTAAGGAAGAGTTTGTAACTTAAGTGCTCATTACTTCAAAGACTTTAGATTCCCTACTCAGGTTCAAATTCACACTTCATATTTAAATTTCATTATTTTAATGATTGTGTGATCATTAAACTTTATTATTAGCAAAACATAGCATTTTAAGTATAATCTTACAATCTGCTTGCCCTGTGATGCTACAAATACCTTTGATAAACCAAAACAAAAAACTAAAAAGCCAAAACGTCTAATATCACATCTGCAATAGCTGCAATATGTCTGTAACCCAAAGAGATTTTTCTGCTTTTTTCCTAAAAATCTTGCTGATATTTGTGCTTTCCTCTGTGCAGTAAATTAGCAACTATTCTATTATGTAATACTCTTTTAACATCTCTTATAGGCAAATGGGTAGAGCAACAGATATTTCACATTATTCTTGTTCTTAAGAACTCTTTTAATAGGTAACTTGGTCTACCCAGAAGTGAAACACAAGGAAAGAGCACATTGTTGGTAAACTTTATCCGTCTATTCATACACATTAAGATGCATTGCTTAGCTCAGCTATTAACTCTCAAACAAGGAATTCCCACGTGTCAGCGAGCTGTACTATAAGTAAATAAAACAGCCTGAAATTTTTAAAATTATATTCAACAATTTTCATACACAAAGAAACATAAAAGCACACACACAAGTTTAAAAGTTGCAGGAAAGTACATACAGCTTTAAACTGCAATATGACAAAAAACAATCTTGAAGTTTTAGTTTATGAGAGTCACACTTACCATACATAGAAAAGCCATGAAAAGGAATAACACCTACAAAACAGAAAGTTTTTTGGTTCTTTTATAGTCCTCTTTATTCATGCAAAAAAATTATTCCCCCCATGTTATCAAATTGTATTCTGCCTATGTCAGAAATAAACTATTTCCTCATTATTGCACCTGCATAGATCTCCATCTCATAAATACTTAAGTACAGTATCACCTGCATCAGTACAACCAATTACACGTTTAAACACAAGCTATAGTTCCTAGAAAGCCAAGTAAAGCTCAGTTTCCGTGAAGTTGTTACATAGAAGCTTTGCTGATATCAGAACCTAATTCCAGATAAATGACAACCCATAAAAGTCATGCACTGACAAAAATGGACTAGGAAAAAAAGGAGGCCAAGACCACTAGTAATTCATGGAGTACTCAGGTAGAACACTCACAGTACTTGGCAGTAGTAGTATGACAGTTCTCTTTCCCGTTGATCTTAGATGCCATTCACTAGATTTTATATAAGACTGGTAAGAGGGAGCTGCTTTGGCAAAAGATCAAAAGAACAATGCCTCATGGCTACAAAGCTGCAAGGAATTGTGGAGGCAAACATGGAAAAAGGCGAAACAAAAGTATGTACTGCAAATGACTCCACTGAAACACAGAAGACTTAAAAGACAGAGACACAGATTTAAGATTGGGTACGAAAGGCCTTGAAAGCAAGAGCAAAGAGCTTTAACTTAAAATACAAATGCAGGGAAAGGATTCAATAGGGATTGAAATGGCCAAGGTAAGAGCTGAAAAAAAAATTTTAACAACTGAAGTAACAACAACAGCTAATTTAAAGTTACAACGATGAATTTTGTAACTTTTGTAACTGAAATTACAACGATGCTAACTTAAAATTACATAGATCTGTTGTGTCTGAAGTTTTAATATAAACACACATTTTGAAAGGAAAAGACTTCAGGGTGAAGTTTGTTGAGTACTGAAAATCTGGGAGGTTGGCCAGTTTCAGCATGTATCATTCAAATCCTCTAAGTGCCAAGACTGAATACAAGCTGCTGTACCTCAAGCTGTTTTCCTTCTCCTTCCCATACACATAGACAAACTCTGTTTGTGACTGCTAACATCAGGCTGAATGTGGGTTTGGAGTAGCTTCCATCCAGCTTACTCCTCTAAATTAATGAATTTCACAGAGTGACAGCAAAATATAACTTGTAATAGAAAAAGAAATTATAATGTATCTGAGAAAAAAAATCCTGTATCTTGCCAATCTACCACTAGAGGAGGCAATAGTATAATTCATACCATTTGGAGGATAGAAAACAGCATATTCTTCCATTCCAAGTTTTCCTGTGAACCATCAAACCACAAAGAAAATGTCACTGAGCTGTAAAAAGGTACAAAGATTTAAAAAATTTAAATTTAAAAAGTAGATTTTAAGTTACAGTTATAAAAATCGTAACTTATTACATTGCTGACCACCTGATATTGTCTAAAACAAGCAAGCAATGCAATGGGACAGCCACAATGTCAGATATAAAACTAAAATGCAGCACCAACAAAGGATGACAAACAACAGAAAAGAGGAGGAAAATTTCAGCAATGCTGCTCCACTGAGATTTCTATTTGGGTGTGTCTTAGGACCTCTAAAGGTGTTTACTGCAGACCCTGAAGACAGTGAAGCTAGGAGGGAGTAAGGGCAGACCAACCTAGGGACAGGAAAGGCATTTAAACAGATACAGCCAGGGACAAAAAATATTCAAGGCTTCATTAGGTCTGCAACAGAGAGGAAGATGGATGTTCTGATATAACAAACAAATATTTAAGTAATCTGCTGCATACAAAAGATTTAATTAAGTCAAGAAAATCACTGATCACATAGACTGACCATATATCTTTTTTATCTTCCCTGTAAAATGAACACATTATATTACTAAACCATATTTTAAGTACTGAACCTAATAATCCAAAATCCTTTAATAAAAATTAACAATTTATTTAGAAATATAAAGGTGTGACTAATCTTAATTACAACTAATTAAAACCTGTAATTCTTTCAGTTCTAAAATGAGAACATTCAACTAAAAATTAATTAATTACATGAAAATTCATAGAATACTCTGTGTATTCTGTTTACTCTTCACAGCAGAAGAGCAGCACATGAAACTTTTGTCAGGTTCAATGGAATCTGGACCTTGATATTTTCCTACAGCATGAACTGACTAAAACAAAATAAAAATTAACCTGCAAAACTCCTGCCTACTACCCCATGAAGACAAAATCTGGTATTTTCTAATTATACAAATGAGTTGTTTCATTAAACTAAAAATATTTTCTCCTTTTCCTTTCAATAGTTTTCTTGTTGTGCAGCCAGGAATTATAATCTGGGAGGATGAGTATTTTTAGAACAAAGCACATCTCTTGGAAAATTGGCTAAAAATAGGACATACAAGCCTTTCGGATTTACACTGCACAGATTTAGATATCAGCAACATCACTCCCCAGATTTGTCTAGAAATATGCAAGATGTTCCCCATAGCTGTGTTTCTGGGCTGCCAGGGCTCTGTGTCTGAAGTGAAACCTGGGATTCCACTGCTGTTCTGCTCTCAGGTGAGCCCCTTCCTCATTTCAAGGAGTAGGTAAAGAAAACTCCACAATTCCGCAAAAAAAAAGCAATAAAAAAGGAACTAAAAAATTAGAAAACAAACACTACTCATAGCAACATAAGAAGCAGAAAGAAGAAAACTGTCAACAGAGGTCCTGTGAAAAAAAAGTACTAAGGGATCATATTTGGCTAAATACACAGGCACCAGGGACCAAGGAGGTAAATGGGAATGTAGAAGGTGAAGGTATATGGGAAAAAAAAGTGACTGGATTACTGAACGACTCAAGAAGGAAGGCAAAATTAGGAACCTCTAGGTAAAATCAAGGCAGGTGAGCTTCTAAGAAACATAGAAGCATCCAGAGGAATGGCATCAGAAGTTGGCAGAGAAGGCAAGTGGACTGAATCAAGGAATTTAAAAATTGTTAAGAAAAATAATGAGACTTCAATTCAAAGAACATCCAAAAAAAAGCTAATACTCTGGAAGATACCATGCTTTTTAAAAAATCAGCATTAAGTATCCTTGGTAAAGCTCTAGTCTTCCACACCTTTGAACAGAGCCCACAGTTCTTCAGCAACATGTCCTTCTCCTGTCTACAAATATTTGCAAAACTCACTGCTTTGGACAGACAACATTCTATAACAACTTCCAGTTCTCAATTTATTGGAGTTTCAGAGGACAATACTGTCTATTTCAATTTCCAGCTTTGATGAGGACAGATATTATCAAGATTTTACCACATTGTTATAACTGTCTCATTTCTTCTGGCAAAATGCAGCAGAATTATACACAGAAAACTCAAGTAAAAGAACAACATTACAATCTGGCCTTTATGTGATCAGCTTCTAAACTGCCATAATAGAATCTCTGCAGAAGTCAACTGGATACATGGAGTTTTTACTAACGTTCTTCTAAGTGTAGTCTACTAGATGCAATGAACACAGAGCAAATTCACATACTGTATTACTGCAGTAGTCAACAAAAATCTACACAATCTTTTTAAAAACAACTCTTTTTACCTCGTATGTATGATTTGGGTGGGGTGGCACTACTGTAAGTAAAGTGCTCCAATACAGATGTATCGCGGGAAAAACACAGTAACACCTGCAGAAAAGAAAGTCAGCTGACTAACTGGATCAAAGCAATGTCAAACAAATTTAAGGACCTGCCTTAATTAGCACCTATTAGATGCTATTTAAGAGAACCAATAAGATTGAAAGCTCTTCATCAACTTAGTTTGTTTTCCTGTTCAAATTTCCAGGCTCACTTTGAACTTGCTCTAATTTTACATTCACCTTCATTTGTTATCAGTTATAACAAACTTCAACCCTCCTCCTTCCCTCTCAGCAGTTGTTTATCCCCTTCTGTCACAACATTAGTGACTGTGCATGCACCTGGCTGCTTTTACATCTTTTAGACTGATTTTCTACTCGGTTACTATGATCTGGGGATGTCCTAGTAAGTGAATAAGCAAATGAAATATTTACATTCTCGGACGTGTGCAGTTCTGGAAGAACTTACATTTGCTTTCATTCCCAGGATCTTTACAAAATGTTTGCATAAAATTCATCACTTTCAAAAAACAGATTATAATGTTCACCTTGTATTCTAAAGTTCAGAAATGCACATGGTTTACTGTAAAGTATATTTGGGGTTTATTGTTAACATAAATGAAAAAAAATGTACTCACAGCAACTGAGTATAAAATTAAACAGTACAAGTATTCATTAAAAAAATAACAATAAAATCTCATCCTATCTGGAGCTGTAAATATGTAGTAATTAGCATTGTACTTCAAAATCTTCAAGTTTCCACGCACTGAAAGGCTGCACTATGAAGAATGAACACGAGAGGGCAGACATAAGGCAGACTTCAGCTCACTGATGACTTTTGCACACCTGAACCCCTCTGCGTTGGGGTTTAAGCCCAGCTGGAAGCTAAGCATCACTGAGCTGTTCACGTTTAGTAAGTGAACAATGGAAAATGATAATAATAATGATAATAAAAAGACTAATGCCAGACCCTTGCCAAACCCAGATCGGCTGCCTGATTCCAGGTAACTCTCCCCAGTCTATACACTGGGCATGACGTTCTGTGGTGTGGAACATCCCTTTGGTCAGTCCTGGCTATGCTCCTGCCCAGTTTCTTTTGTGTACCTCCTCACTGGCAGAGCATGAGACAAGGAAAAAGTCCTTAAGATAATCACAACTTAGCAAAACTCCAAAATATCAGTGTGTAGTCAACACCATTCTCATTCCCAATCCAAAACACAGCACTGTAACAGATACTGAGAAGAAATTAACTCTGCCGCAGCTGAATCCAGAACACTCTGCTCTTGAAGATTTTAAGAGTTTGTTTTAACTGTAGTCAAGGTGCAAAAGGTGGAAATGTTTTAGATGGTGTTTCACTACATAATTTATTGTGAATAAAAATGAATGGATTTTTCCTTCCCACTAATTGGTGCAAACATCTTCCATATATCAGCATTTGTCAAAAGAAAACACAAAAAATAATACATCCAAATATTATTACTTTTAAATTTTTTTTTTATAGAAAGCAGGTCATGTTTTGAGACTTTTTTCTTTTTTGAACCTCAAAAGTATTTCTCAAATACAAACACCTTTTAAAAAAGAGTACTTTTTTATCTCAGTTTAAGCTAAATATTATTTTTGTGCAATATACAATAATGTACATAGCTGCCAAAATATCACTGACAATAACAATACACAGGCAAATGTAATTCTATGTGTATGTTAACTGAGGTGAAAGAAAGAGAAACTAATCTAAAAAGGACATGAACTATGTTCTCTCATAGGGAAAAGAACGTAAGCTTCATTTGAGGCCCACTTTTTTAGGAATACAGTGTCCAGTACCAGTATCTGGAAGTCTTTAAATGAAGACTCTGCATCTTTATAAGAGAGAGACTCTAGCTCAAACCTAAGTTATGACTATACCTAAAAAAACTCTGGGCGAGTTTTTACTTTGCATGTATTCAGTACGCAGGATGTGAGACTAAAGTATTCAAATCCAACTTCTGGCCTGAAATAATGAATTTACAAATTTACTAATCCACGTGTTATTTTTCTCATTAACAAAATGATAGTGCTAAAGAAAACAATGGCACAAACCCCTTTTCAAGTACAGACACATTTACCAAATTACTGGATATTTATAATCCAACTGGAAAGAAAACCACTGAATTCAAATCACTGAGGGTAAGAAAAAAACCCAAAGTCAAAGCTTTTATCAAAAAGAAATTACTTTATTAAAAGTACCTGTATTTTATTTCAATAATTATAAGAAGTAATATAAATATGTAAACTTTGGGATAAAGAAAGCAAAACTATTAAAGGAAATAAATGATATCATTTCACAGTGTTTTTCCTGAAAAGGATTTTATGCTACTAAAGAGGTACCAATAATTCAACAAAATATCCTCATCATTATTTTAAGGCCAAATTTTCTTGTTTTGATGGACATTTAATCTATTCCACAACACACAGATAAAAGACACACTGTGCTCAATTACTTGGAAAGCTTAAGAGGCAGTAACAAGTCATGAAAAAAAGCCATAAACCCAGTGCAAACCCAAAAATAATATATCTGGTTTAAACTAACATTTTCATTATCTATCTTACTTAGCCAATATTTAATTCCATTTATGGTACTAAATCAATAAATAAGATCCCATATCACAGTGACTCATACTACAAAATTTTTCAAGGGGCTATAGAACAAAATAATTTGGCAGTAAAGCATTTGCAAATTAGGTTGGAAGAGGAAATTAAAAAGGAAAATGGATAACTTTCTTCTAAAGTAGAATCTGAAGAATACCACAAAATAGCAATCGAAACTAGAGCAACAAATAATTAGAAGTTTGAGATATTCTCTGCCTCAATGCCTTGCAGTAAAACTAGCCACATAATTTTTCAAAGATTTTTGATGAGTCTCCTTCAAATTACTGAAGACAGGTGTCTTTTTTACAATTTTCATTCTGTAGCTATTCTTCTAGTCAATAGAGATATAAAAAAATGGAAAACATTCAACTGGGTTATATATTTAGAATTATGAAAAAAATCTATTTCTGTTGATTTTAAAACAAAAGATTGTATGATAGACCAGTTCATACTTCTTCATAGTTTATAACCCCATGTCTACTGCAACTGCCAGCCAATGACTAATCAATGCCATAGTAGTCTATGCAATGAATGAAAAAGAAGTGAGAATGAGATTTTCACATCCCAACATGAAGACACAGTGTTACAATAATGAAGATCATCTTTGACCATTAAATCAAGAAAATCTCTTACATGTACATATTTTAGTAAACAAATATCAATGTTTGAGTTCATTATTCAGTTCGCAAATTTTAATTCTGAAACAAATTCAGAAATAGATCTTAATATTGTACGTATTTTTAAATAAAAAAGGTCATAATTTCATGAGGTTACAGTTTTAACTATTAATGTTCAAATGCTTGTTTGCTAAACTAGATGTAGACGTGCATGAGTAGTATGGTTAAATAGTATTGCATATTTTTGTATCTATGGGACTATACAGCATTAAGCACAGTTTGTTACCTAGTTAAATCACTAGCAATTTTACATATTCCCATAAAAGAAGAAATTATTTAGTTTCACATAGGTCTAAATGAAAAAATTAAGCAAGCCTAACATAACAGATGTGACTAATGAAATCAAAAGCACTGTGGAAATGTTAAGTTTGCTGCATGACAGTTATGTTGACACTGCAATCAACTACACATTAGGAAATTCATAGATGTAACCTCCTTCTATTTATGTGCATTTGATAGGCAGCAACAAAGATAATTCTTTATAAATTTGCTGGATTCCTGCTATAAACAGTTTTGCAATGGGAGCAATCCTACAAGTAACCATACCTATCACTACCTTATTCAGAATCAACATATTTAATTTTAAAATATGTCAATACCATTTCTTTTATGCTTACTGCAGTAGGTCACTGTAAAGCCAGGGGTTTTTTAAATGGGACCCTGAATATACTTCTCAAGTCTTAATTTCTCTGTATACCACAGCTTTTAATTGTTGGGAGTTATTTACTGCAAAGCTGGAAAGGGGAAAAATATGGCTGACTTCATATTTTCCAGCTTAGTGCACTGGAAAGATATTGTGTATGGTCCTTCATAGCAGGAGTTTTAGAAGCTTGCCCTGCTTAATCTGATTAAGTGTATAAGTTTGCTATTCAGAAGGGAAATTATACGTAATGCAGCAAACAAATGCATCTGTCCCATTGTACTCTGCCTTACAAAGGCAGTTCTCTCTGCAAAGATGAGACAATCCCACAGGAGTACACCTCCTAGGTTTTCTAACCAAAAAATAGTTACATACCTGATATAAATAATCCTCAAATACGAAATAGTAGTCATCGTTGCTTGCTGTCAGCTTTACATCCTGTAATAAAAAATCCAAGAGTTTGAAGCCAAAAGATCTCTCTTCAGACTCCCATGGAGGCTAAACTTTACACAGTGATAGAAGACATTGATTCACTTTCATTCAAAGAACTATAGTTAAGCTTAGACCCCATATTTTAAAATTAAAAATTGCTATATTAACTTGATGATTAAGTATTCAGAGTTGAAACTTGAAATGGAAGCAGTCTGAGGTTGTTGGTTCTTTCTCACAAACCCAGTTATTCCTTCAAATTAAGATACCATTCTTTTATGACTTAATGGTTCAACCCAAATGTCTTACATGAGATACAACACAGGCACAAGGAGTGAGTTCACAATAATAAGTTCACACTAATTATTTTTATACTCCTCAAAACCAAACCACCTAGTATTTTCTTTGTTCAAAAAACCCCAACAAGATACCAGCATGATGAGCACATAAATCACTCACCATTTAGTGAATTACTTACTTTGTAAATCAGGCTGTCCACTAAAAGGTCATGCTGAATCACATTTGACTTAAGCTGTTCATAATACAAGATGTCCTAAAATTAAAAACATTATCATGATCAGTCTGAGACATGAGCTGAATCTATATTTAAACTAAAAAATTTAATTTGCAGCAATTGAAATAAAAAAGCATGTATTCAACTGAAAAAAAAAGTACTGCATATTTATGAAGTATCTATCATGGTTTGTTCTAGTTTAAGCCCTAAGAATTGAGATTTGAGACATTAGCAAATGACCTCCCCTTCAGATAATTAATAAAATAAGAATGAAGGGACCAGTTCAAACCAAAGACCCATATCTTCCAACCTTTTGTTATCTCTACACCTAAAACCTTTTCAATGCTCAAACCCATTAGGTTTTATTTCTTTATTATCCTCTATTTTCAGGCACCTCTCCACCAATAGGTTCTAATTGGTGCAACAAATTCCATTAGTGAGTTGCTGCCAATATTTGACACTAAACTAGAATGAACCTGTAAACAATTTAAATTTGTGAAAGATGAAATGATAAACACATATAAAAAACTGGTGAAGAGTACAAAGAGCTAGGACCTGTTTTTAAACTCCAGTAATTTCCTGAATGTCTATAGAACATACACACAAGTGAAATGATGGGGGAAGAATCAGAACAAATGTCTTTGCTTTTACTTATTCTATCCCTTCCTTCTTAGAAAGAGCTTGCAAAGGAAAAATATAATTAAATATTGCACTGTCATCATGTAACTCCCAAATCCCTAAATACCTCTCTGCTGTTACACCTACAGGTGAATAATAACTTCTGTTTGATTTCAACTAACTGATAAATTCAATCGGCCATCCCAAGGATCCTTCCCACTTAACAAAACTATTTTGATTTTGAGGTGTCCATATGGACACCACACAAATAATTGTATATTCTAAGCTTTACAGATTTACTGCTGATTTCTTTGATAAATGGACAAGTCCAGAGTAAAGATTTAAAGAACAAGTGGGAAACAAGAAGAAATTGTGAGAGGGAGAGAATGGTGAATAGCACACACTTAGAAGCTATTAGAATTAACATATTACTAAACTGTTAAGTTGAAATGAAGACAAAAACTGTGTTTATTAAGTATCGATGCCTCCCACAGGGAAAATATTTAAATTTTCCTTTTGAGAAATAAAAAGGGGAGTTATAAATATTACACTATTTCTTTAGGAAGGATCAGACATAAATATTTACTAAATGCAAATTATCTGCAGTATGAACATAACATTCTGTTTTGCAAAGCTACAAAGAACTACTCAAATACTCAGGTCATCATTTAAAGCATCAATACTGTAGTCTAATCAAGTGTAACGGTGCAAAATGAATAATGGGGGTTTTTTTGCCATCTCCAATTACTGTCTATATTAAAACACAAGAAGCTAATATTAAAAAAAAAGCCAACCAAAACCAAAGAAATCACAAAACAAAACTAAAACTCATGGCCACGGGGTGGGAACTAAATGATCTTTAAGGTCCCTACCAACCCAAACCATTCTATGATTCTAAGACCGGAACGACAAGCTGTTCACTTAAATTATAACTTGAAATAGAATTTTTGCATCTGGAATATTCAGAATTAAGATTTTCCACCTTTTAACTCAAAAAAATTAGAGGGGAAGAGAAAGCCCATCAGATAATGAACAAATTTCTTTGCTAAGCACTGTTTCAGTAGCATGCAGAGAATAAACAACTATATAACACTAGGAAGAGAAGGAAAAAAAATTTAAACAGATTCTCAGTAAGTGTGTGCCATCCATTTTGGGCAATGAGACAGACATCCCACAGGAAATAACTGTGATTCTGTGATTCAAGATCATATGATTAAAATATATATACAGTAAATTGGACTGTTTACACAGACAGTATTAACTGTGACACTGTTCACCTTCAAATGCTTGTCTTTGCAACCTTAAGAAGGCTCTTTTAACACAGTTCCTCTAAAGCGTACCATTACAAATGAAAACTAAGGAACAATTCATTGTCAAGCAATGTGTTTATAAATTTCTAAACAATCCTGCATACCAAGCTCACAGTTTATCATTTTTATGATTACAGTGCTAGATTGTTAGTACCATCCTTTGCTTGGCTGTGTATTAGCTTTATACAGAGGCTGAGCTTTACTGGATAAAATTTTCCAAACAACAATATTGGATGCTAGCACACACAATGCTGCCCACATCAAACCCTCATAATGTTTTACATTAAAGAAAGGAAATTCATGGTTCATGTGATTTAGAGATTCATACAGCTATAAATATTACAGAGCCTAAACTGCAAATGAGAAATATTACAGCAAGGAATGCCTGCAAACAGACAACTCAACTCCAGCAGAGAAACTATGCACAAGAGGTAGACAAAGTAAGTGTTAGATAAATCCATAACGTCTATATGAAATTCAGAACATCAAAAAACAGCTACATGTATGTGGAAACTACTTACTATACTTCACAAAAAATAAAGCCATGTATCCAGTCTATGCAGGTAGAGCATGTCAGGGTGTTAGCATTCTGGCAGTAGTCACAACTTACTGCTGGGAAGCATAGTAAATGTTATGCTTAAACTGAACCATGGCTATTCAGCTTTCAACATAGCTGTGGTAACCCACACGCTATCCTATCTGATCCATAGACAGTCTGCTCAGTCTCACTCAGAAAATGCATTTTTACTCTGAGTACTCAAAGTCCATAAAACAACTTTAACTTAGAACCCAAGACAACAAATCCTATGCAAAAATAGTCTTGGAAAAGAAGACAGAAGATTCTGACAGCTGCTACATTAGAAGAACAGTTTCAGTTTTGCATGAGAGAAAAACATTTGCATGCACTTACCTCAGAGCTTGAGTGATTTTCTCCAACATAGTGTATCTTGTCCCAACTTAATAATTTCGAGTTTTTTATGGGGAGTGAGGGTGCATTTTGTATTTCACTGTTTTTCAATCCTTTGTTTCAACAATCTCAAAGTAGTAGACTAGCTTCCCAGTCTGCATCACTTTATCTGCCATTATAACTTTGTCTCGATGTTATCATTACCATTTTCTAGCCACTTGTCCTTCTCTTTCTAGAGTTCTTTCAGTATCATCAGAAAGCATTGTCTCACCAGTAATTCCTCGCACACAATCTACTCAGTTCAGTCCTAAGGCTCTGGATCCTGCAGAATGACTCCTAAAGGAAAATGTCTACTGCACACAGTCCAAGAATAATGTGGGTGTAAATAGTTTATTTTTCTTTTTCATCTATAGCTGACAAATATAATTTGCTAAGTGTGTAAAAAATTATCACAAGTTAAAATATTATGTACATATAAAAGCTTCACATCAAAGTTTTCCCAATTACTCAGAGATCTTACAGAGGGATTTAACTTTTTAAGGTAAATATAATAACTATGGCATGGCTTCAGGTACTGCAAAAGATTTCATTGTTGAGGACTTACATCAATTATAAGGTACAATGAAAAACTGTTGGTGTACAAGGGAACATGGAAACAACCCACATATTGCTAGCTCCTCTCTAAATCTTTTTGATTGTACATACACAAAGTATATGCCATAATACATAAAGCAACTTATAAGACATGTACATGCATATGATGACAGGTCAAACAACCAAGAAAAAGATGTAACACATCTTTTTTTAATAAAACTTAGCAAAGATAACAGAGATTCAGTCTTCTTCCCAGATCTTTTTTCTTCCCCTTTTCTAGAAAAGTCAGCATTGTATAAGAAAATCTCGGGAGACAGTCAAATCAATTGAATAGTTTGTTTTACAGTATTAATGCTCACATATGTATTAAAACATTAGGAAGAGCAGCAAAGACGTCACCACAGCACAGAGCTTTTTAAATCATAAAATGTTTATCAGTTTCTGTGAAAACTCAGTAAAGTATTTCTCTTTTGGAAAAAAGATCACTGGAAGATATGTACTTGTACTTTTGTGTTCTCATCTAGCCTTCATATTTCACTCTCCCTTCACTCCTTACCTCTGGCTGATTAGAAATGTTAAGAATGAGGGCCCACAGATCAGCTCGGAGTGCTGTTGGACATCCCTGACGAACATATTGCTGAGCTGCAGCACTATCTTGCTCTGCTAAAACTGTAAGAAACAAAGTAGGTGAAGAGTTGATGCAGTGTAAGACTTCTATCAAATATCTTAATTTTTAACTTTAAAAACTGGCTTACCATGCTGTAAGCATTAGCTAATAGGAAAATACTGAAAAATTTTGGTTTCCACAGTGCAGTTTTTAAGTAATTCCTTGGGAAACAAGGCAATTGGTATTAATTAGCAAGGCTGTACTACCTTCTCTCATGAAATGGCCCTTGGTATGTATATATGACTATATCAGGGGCTAGTTGCAGGTACTAAGGTGGCATCACGCAGAACAAGCAGCCATTTACAGCCACAAAATATTCCTGTTTAGCTATGAGTGGTATCTCAGCTCAAATAGGAGATTGCCACTCATTCTGGTTTTTTTTGTGTCTTCCTTCTTTTCATGTTAACTATATAAGTATCTTCACAGATAACTGTGGAGCCAGAATTTTCCATTACAGAGTGTATTTTCATGTTTCTCGAAAGATGTTGGTTTGCCTTCATATTGACATAAAACAAATACACTACTGTTGACAGGTTTGCTTAAATGGGTCATTGTTGTGAAGCTTCAGGCTACTCTGTCACAAGGGCCTTGTGCTGAATACAGTACTGTACATACCACAGAACAGATTATCTCGTTCCCTGCTTACATCTATAAACTTGAAAGACACACATCTTTAGCTATCATAATCTGGTAAAGTGTTCCTCACAGAGGTTATGTGATTAACTGCACCCTCATACCCAAAATATCTTTCACGATAGAGAGAGAGAGTTGGGAGTAATTTCTGTGTTATTATCTAGACATTAGATAGGTGTTGGACTACTACTCGAAAGTTTCCAAATCCATATCCTCTAATTTTTCTGAAGAGTCTATGAAACAGCTTGCTTTTCTATATCTCACTGAATTTGATATTCGCAATATCTGCCCTGATATGACTTAGAAGGATGAGGTTTGGAATGAAATATCTAGCTAATTGATTTTTCTTTCCTTCTCTTTTCACTTAAATACTGAATAGACCAGTTTGCCAAATTACTGTTTAACCTGCAGAGCTCTAAGAGAGACATTCTATGATCCTCTGTTCCTACATCAAGAGGGAAAAAAAATCCCTATTCCTATATTCTCCACAAAACTTCAGAAACACTGTTATTCATCTTGGCATCCATGAGGGTTTATCTTATTTTTTCTTAATGACATAAAAAATAAAAAAGTAGCTTTGGTATATAAAAGATGAGTAGTACTGAACACAACAAAATAAAATGCTCAGACTTGGCAAAACATCTAATATAAAAACAAAATCAATACCTCAGTGGCAAACAAAGTCATAACTAACACCCATTAGAGCATGCAGCAGGACTCCCACTGAATGACATGGCATTTCAGTTTATGGTTAAGACACTTAATTACACTTTTTACAAAAGTTTTAGTAGTTGCATATAGGAAAAGCTAAGGCATTCTCTAGAATAGAGCTGCTCTGTACAGACAAGAGATGACAAATAAGAAGACAATCTGGAGTTCATGAAGTCCAGAAAAGATAATATATTTGGATGAACAAGAAAAGAACAGAGGTGGAACAGTACCTAATGAGTTACTCTTGGATTAGAAAATTCACAGTGCAGGACAGAAAGATGACAATTAAAGAAGTAAGAAAGAAAGATCACTGTCTGTTACTGCAACAAAAAAATTAGGATGGAGCACGTTTGGGACAGTATCCTGCCTATTTTTTCCTTTGATGGTGCAAATGTTCAGGAATCAGAAGAGACAGTAACGAGTAAATACTGGCGGATTTCAATCATTCCTTGTATGTTTCTTCTATAAGCAAACTTAAACTATTAAATTATTATTTCTTTAATTTTCCCTTTCTTTTGTACGTTATTTCTTTACCTACAAAAACAATCCTGGAACTTTTTCAGAAAAAGCAGTATAGAGAGTCAAGTAAGTGAATTTTCCATAGTGGCTAAGTACTGCAATATTCTGCAACTGCAACTGATCATTAAAAAGACTCTTCTGACACAAAGGCATAAATCCCATTACAGTAATGAGAACTTCATGTGCAGAGAAGGGACTCCACAGAATTTTGATTTTAAACAGAAATTCAGTCGTTGGGTAAGTTAATTTGTCACCAAGAAGATATGCTTATGTGCTTCCTATTTTGTTTTTATTGAAATACCTGTGGAGATTTTTGTCTGGTAGCTGCTGGTAGACTGCAAATGTTTGCTTTTATGTCTCTGTTTAAATGACAGTCACAGCATTAGTGACTGTCTATCTAAATTACAACAGTATTACTGATAATACTTTGCTAGCCTATGTTCTTAGAATTCTAAGACGTACATGAAAATTAAGATACAAATTTACAAAAAGGATTCCTAACTACTCATACTTTATTACCGATAAAAACAGACCCATACCTTTCTGCCCAACACGTACATGTTCATTTTCAAAGAACTCTAGAAAATAAAGACGAAGAGAAGAATGGTAAAAAATAAATGAAAAAAAGACAATCCAGCTGATAATGCATTTTGTATTTTTACCACACACCATGACATTCAGTTGCTATTTACTTCTAACATCACTAAAAGTTAACCTGCATCAAAGTTCTTTTTCAAAAACTAATTTTGTGTTTCAAACCCACAAATATCAAAGCAGCACTATATTACACGAACTTAAGATTTTCAGCTAGGCAAGTTTCCATTTAAAAAGAAAAATCATGTGATGCTATAGTGATTTCCATTTTTATGTGGAAAGATCATTTTAAAACCTCTTTCTACAGCAATAGATGCATACCTGGAAAACCATAGAGATTATGCAATATTTAGGTTACTGAATATTAATATATGTATATGTCCTGTAATATTTTCTTGACAACAGTTATTTAAAATATATTTGTATGCATGTTTGTATGTATACTTCTGTGTGTATATATATATATATTTTTATACATGCCTATCTGTTAGCTGGATTAACATTTATTGATAATTTCTGTATTTTTGGAAACAGGCAATGTGGTTCTCTAGATCCTGAAGTGTTCAAACATATTGAAATCAGTGTGTTCTCAACTTAACATGATGATTTTAAATCTTCTCCAAATCTGACTCTTCGTATATGCAATGTTTTCTATTATTAGTTATATTTTACTATGAAAATCACTACAATCATAGTTACAGAACAAATATTTATGCTCTACCATGGGACAAATACATAAATATTTTGGTAATTTCAAAGTATTCTACTTATTAGTGTTGTGTCTGAATGACTGAAGCATGGCATTAGCTTACCAGGAGGCACTTGTGCTGAATCATCAATACCTAGCTGTCCTATATTTAAACCTAGTTCACTAAAGTCTTCTTTCTGAAAAGAAACAGAACCATAAAAAAGTAATCAATATGTTTAATTCTCTAAATCACTTGAGATTTCTTCTGAAGGCTTAATGTGAATATTTTCTAAACCAAATTAAGTTCTTCTAAATGCATACATTTGAAATAGAATCTCACAACAATTCTTACTCTAGCTTTAGCTATAAGCCCCAGTTTTCATGTCAAGCATGAGCTATACCTGGATGTAGTGAAGTGGTGAATGAGAGATCAGGTTAAGGATCTCTAATTCCCATCTCTTCTCCAATCCAGGTGAAAGTTTTTCTACCAGCATAAAATCTCCAAGAGCCTCATCAGTGAAGCATTTAGAAGAATTCTCCTATTTTCTAATTACAATACCCTAGTACTCAAACATTTCTTTTCATTTACAACCTGGCAATAAAGGGATTTAAAACTATATTGAGAAGAAAGTCAGAAGTTAACTCATTGTCAGGCTACTGATCTTTACAGCTTCTGCAGAATTAAGATGTGCTGTAAATTTTTCTTCTACAGAAAAAAAAATGATTACATGAATAACACGTGCAGAAGTGTAGATTTGGCACAAATTTAACCTGTGTGGCACAAAATGAAAACTTCCCTAATGGCAGAAAATTTACTGTTTATGTTTTATTTTTCATTTTAAATGGTTTTTCATAGAACTGCTTCATGGTCTGTATTTTAACTACATATTTAGCTTGATTTTTCATTTTCAAAAGGAGAAACTTATGATGATACTAATACTATTTTTTATTCTTTAGAATAATTTTCATTAAAAAGAAAAAATAACTCTTACAGAAACCTTTTATAAGAAAATAATATACTTACCAATTCTGGGATATCTTTAACTTTTAAAGGAACCTGAATAAGCCCCAGATGATTTCTGAAACTAGGCTGTTCTCCATTCTCATAATTTGGGTTTCGAAGATTCATCAGTACCTTAAAAATTGCAGCTCTGTCATTTCTTGCTTACATTCAGGACTCTTCACAAGATCATCAGTATTACAAACAGTACATTCAGCATAAAACCATTTCCCACAACTTTATATATATAGACCCAAATTATCAAATTATACATCAACATTTTCAAAATCAAAAAGGATTTAAATTTTTAAAGAAGCTAACATATTCTACTTTGAAAAGTCAGCTCAAATTATGAAATAAAAAAGCAGAAATAATTTTTTATATATGCAATTTAGTACTGGCTACATAGTAAAGTCTTAACTAAATTTTACTTCCTCACTGAAGCTATTCCAATGCCAAAGGTATATTTCTGATGGCTACAGTATCCAGGATATTCTTTAGTATTACTTTTCTCTGAAAGAATTTTTATCCATCTTCTTACACTGGCAATCTTACAGAGTTTCTAATAACAGTGGTACATAATTTGCTACTAAAATAATTCCTTACTAAATAACAACATATCAATATGTCTTCTTTCATATAAGAAAGAAAAATTACAGAATTGAAAACCTAAAGCAAATATAAAATTTAAAGGACAAGAAACCATGTCAAGGTAAGTAACTATGATCTATAAAGAAATGTACAGTCTCTTACATACTGTTACTGCAAGGTAGAGATTTTGATATGATGTTGAACTGCAAAGATTCTTTCTAACATGAATTTCCAGCTCTTATGAAATTGTTTTGTAACATCATACCTCTACAATTCTCACTCTTGTAAGTATTCTAATACCATATAATCTTACTGTCAGACTTGTAAATTTAAAGAAACTGCAAACTCTGGAAAGAAAACAGTATAAAAGAAAAAGAGAGTGATCATGAGGGTCACTGAATAAAGCTAAAAAAACCAGACAGATCCAAGATTAAAAACACACCATCACTAGTACAGTGATGGAAAATAAAATAAAACATTTTCAACATTATTTTGATTAACTTAACAAAAGGAATAATATGTAATAAGTTCTGTTTTACTATGATGATCTGTGCTTGAGTCATAGAAAATGATGAATAATACTGACATTTCAGACTTTAAAGATTCCACAGGCACCAATATTTTAATGGTTCAGTTTGATTACATACAAAAGGCTTGAAATTCCACACAGTTCTGTTTCATGTTTGATTTTTTACAACCTTCCTAGACAACTTACAATTTCAACTGCATACAAGTCTGCAATCTACTATCAAAGAGTCTATCAGCTTCACATACTGTGTTTTATGAGCTTATTATACTGGAATTTAAAATGTAAAATGGTTTACAAAATCAGTTGAGAATCGCTCTCAGAGGAAAAAAGTTGTGCCCAGATTATGTTTTGGAGAAGTTTATCACAGGTACAATTTAAAACTGCAGTTAAATAAAAAAAAGGGACAACAGCATTTGGCTTTGTAAATCAAACATGTACTCAAAAAAACCATGCCAAATTTCACTTGCAATAAATGACAACTAGTACGAAATACACTTAACAATTATTTTTCCCATTTCACATAGAAGACTAAAATGGATACAAGCCAATGGCTGAGTACTGTTTCATAGATGCTTACCTCAAGAAAATCTTTAGGTGCATAAACAGGCCGGAAAAGACTTAGATCTGAAGTAAGATTTCAATGACACTATGTTAAAACCAAAAGATGAAAAAACCATGCGCCATATCTATAACATGATCCAGAAATTTAAATAACAGATTAGAGCAAAGGTCAAAATAACATCATCACAAATAATTATGGCAACAACCACCACATATTCTGCCATGATTATGCAATGGATAAAGCCTTTTTTTTGTAAACCCCAAATAAATGAAGAGGAGGGTATCCCTTCCAGACCAAACCATTCCATGATTCTGTGAAGTGAACATCCATCACAGGAAGCTTTTAGACAGAACCATTTTTAGACTTGAGAAAGATACAATATTCAAAGGCAGAGTATTTTTTAACAGCTTAGATTGTTGAACTACACGTATTGCTGTCAAATGAAAACTGGGGAGTAGTACTAAGCCATCCATGAAAAGTGTTTGCCATCAGAGAGGTGGTATTGTGATACAAACCAGCACCTCTGCAAAATCCTTTTTAAGGAACTTGGCCATGAACTAACATGAGAGCTAGCCTTGCTTTCCCAAAGCATATCATCACTGATTATTCTGCACAAAAGTTATTTTTATCTCTTGTCAAGAAAATACCTGAGCTTAATTATCCATAGTTCTGAACATTTTCTGTTAGCCTGAGTTTACAATAAGAGGAGCTGTGTCCTAGCTGAATAAATCTCTAAAGCACTGGAATATGAAGTATTAAACAATAACCTCTCAGTAATGATTCAATATTAGTACAACAACTTGAAACCAAATAACAATGAAATAAGTATTTATTTATGCATAATGACACAGTACCAATGAAAGAAAGATCCAAATCAATTTGCCTTGAAGAGATTAGATTAGCCTTTGACTAGTTAGAAAGATGTGCACGCTGCCTTTCTACGCACAAAAATTTAATTCATGTAAATTTAGTTGACCTTACCTGGCTCGTCAGTTCCCATTTCATTCCATTTATTAAGCAGTTCTTTTTGCTCATTTACAGGCCTCTGAAAGGCACAAAAAAGTGTATCTTCTTTTTTTTAACAGAATGAGTAAAAACATGCCTAGTTCAAATATGTATTCATTTCAACTATACATTAATGCAATGTTCTACAAAATAGCAACACAAACTTATTTGCTTACAAATTATCCCTAGTCTGAAGGTACATTACACTGTAGAAGGCCCAAGTTCCAGTTCCAGGAAGAAAAGGAACCCATTAGATAGTTTCAGGCGTTCAGTAATGAATTTAGGGTATTTAGTACTCAATTTCATGTTAGTGAACATTTACTGCCCATTCCATGGAGCCGTTGGACTTTATCAAATTCCTGTCCCGAGCAGTCATGAGAAACAAATACAGCAGTATCCTTTATCTCATGATGAACTACAGATACTCTGCCACCTATCACAGAGGTATAACAGGAGAATGAACAAAACATTTTAACATTACTCCCTAATTCCATGATCTTTAAAATTAAATCCTCTATATTAATAAAAAAAAACCAAAAAAACAGACCAGAATGAATGACAAACAAAATCAGCAATGTACCAGTATCTCTCTCTCCTCATGTGGCAGTTCAACTACAGCCTGCTCTGCACACAAAGTACATCTGTACCGCACACAGGCTGCCCAAGGTCTACAGCTGAGTCTGCACACAAAATACTCTGTTAAGAGCAATGAAAACAGTAATTAGCTTTCCAACATGCTGCTCCCTCAAGAAGATAATTACTGCAACAGCAAAGAGGAAAATCTACCTAGAGCCTTCATCTTCTCCCAAGTTGAGCTGATGCATTCATTGCCACCATCTTTGAAAATTATTCTGCATTAAAATTATTTAGATACTGAACTTACAGCTCTTGATCACCATGTGTAAAATGAAGATTACATTACAAGTGTGCAAGACAAGGCTTAATTTCAGAGAAAGTAAGAAGTCTGACAACAGAAAATTAACAATACATTACCTTCTGTGCTAGTGGGATATTGAGTTCTGTGCACATGCTGTTCAGACTTTTCAGAATTCGCTTCTCCCAGCTTCCCTAAAACACACACAAAAGATAAATTATAAGGAATTTCTTTTCCCCTGAAAATTGAATTTACCATGTAACAACAAGCAGTTTTTTGAAGTCAGATATATATAAAAGGATAACAAGAGTCACTGACTGACATCTGCAAAACTATGAAGGGAATATTTACAACAGATAAAAGAGATTTCATTCTTTACAACACAGTAAAGAACTAGAAAATTTAGTTGTTCATATTTCAGATATAATAAAAAGCATCTATTTCACAATTACTGATTTTTATATATGCCTAATGATCAAGCTTCTTTATAGATCAACATTTAACAAATTTTTCAAACAATTATAAGAGGTCAATCAACTGTGCATAGCAAATGCCTTTTCCACTTTGTGACCTGAAGAGACTGGCAGTCTTTCTCCACAAAATGCATCTTAGACGTCAGAAATTAAGGAAAGTTAAAAATTTGGCATTCTGTAATGCTTAAAAACAATGCTCAGGAAATAGTTCTCTAATCAGAGAAAACCAGCAGCAGACAATGCCTCAGTGGCCAGTGGACAGCAACTGGATTCTTCTGACCATTGCAGTAGCCTTCAGTAGTGCCTAACTCATGGCTAATTCCTCTGAAGTTAATGCCAATTAGTATTGACTTCCTTGTCAATGGACTTAGTACTTTGCTTCCGTGATTACAGCACCACTGGTGGGTTTTATACTTAATTTAGTTTCCCATGGATGACAAGCCAGACCTCGACCACACGAAGGCAAAGGCTCCTCTTAATTTCGTTTAGTTCTATTTATTTCTTGTAATTTGCCCTAGACACAAATTCTACAACAGTTAGTTACTGTTTAACCATGTTCCTCAAAGTTCTGTCCAAAAGAGGCTGCAGTTTATTAGACAGGAAGCAAATGAGGGAAGGGCAGATGTTCAATTGTTCTGTTAAAAAAAAAAAATTGAATCTTGTCTATAATTGTTTCATTTTAGCTCCCATTTACAAGATCCTCTCATACCTTTTTCCATTTAAAAAAAATACCTATCTTTCACCAGAAAACTTTCCTCACAATCAAGTAACCCCTTCACTTTCTTTTGCATAAACAAAACAGATCTGAGTTTTGACTGTAAGGAATGTTTTCCAAATTGCATATTTTTTATCATACAGTATAATATTTTTCTTTAACTGTATTATCATATTTAAATTCCTTTCAAATGCTGCAGTCACACAATACCATGCCACAACTGGTTCATCTCTCACAAAGAGTAGTATCAAGCATCGACTATGTTGCTAAGAAGTGAGGTTTTGTTGCTAGGAAAATATGAAGCGAGAGAGCATGAAGGATATTAGGCTATACAGGATAATAAAGTGGATGGAAAATACATAGGTAATAGTAGCAAAACCAAAGTTAAAGGTACAGTCTTTTTTGGTAAAAGCATGGTCTAGATCAAATGGCCCAGCCTCCTGTCCAGCCAAATCCTAAGTGTCCAATGTTGTCTCCCTAAGGAGATTATTCCAATGGCTGATTGTTCCCAATGTGAAAAATTTTCCTCTTCTATCCAATCCAAATCTCCCCAGGAGTAATTTGTACCCACTACTTCTCATCTTTTCCATGTGACTCTTTGCAAAAAGGAGTCTCCATTTTCTCTGGAGCCACCCCTTAAGTACTGGAACATGGGGATGAGGTCTCCCCTAAGCCTCCTTTTCTCAAGGCTGAACAAACCCAGCTCTTTCAGCCTTCCCTCACCTGTTGGGCTTCCCAGTTCTTTGAACATCTCTGTGGCCCTTCTCTGGGCTCTCTCCAGTCTGTTCACAATCCTTTTTGTACAGTGGGACTAAAACTGAACACAGTACTCCAGATGTGACCTGACAAGTGCTAATCAGAGTGGGATAATGACTTTTTATCTCTGCTGGTGATGCCCACATTGATGCAACCCAGCAGCCTGTTGCCTTTCTTTGCTGCAGCAGGACACTGTCCACTCATATGGAGCTTGTTGTGCACCAGGTCCTTCTGGTTTATTTCCTTCAGGCTGCTCCCCAGCCAGGTAGATCCCAGCCTGTGCTGCACTCCTGGACTATATTTGTCCACATTCCAGACCTTACATTTGTGCTTGTACATCATAAGGCTCTTGTTAGCCCCTTCTTCCAGCATATCCATGTTTTTCTGCAGTGACTCTTCCTCCTGAAGTGGCCTTCTCCACTCGGCGTGGTACCAGTGACACCATCACTTCACAATACCATCAAAATTAAGGGAGGACAGGTGGGTGGGGATAGGGAGGGGAAGAGCACAGATATGCTTAAAGATATGAAAGCTACAAAAGAAGCATAGAAGAGGTAGATGGCAGCTTTGCAAGATCAAAAACCATCTCATTCCAAGGAGCAATGGAGGTCAATACTCTTGGTGTGACTTACAACTGCCACACCAGACATTAATCCACTTATTGCTTTGGGGATGCAACATGTTGGTAATGAACCACTTACACACAGTCATAAACTGTGAAATAATTCAGCTTTCAGGACTGTACCCATTAAAAGATACTACAAAAAAAAAAAAAAACTCAAAAAGTCAAAACAGAAGTGAGG
The DNA here is from genome assembly GCA_013396875.1 of Vireo altiloquus. Classification (NCBI taxonomy): domain Eukaryota; kingdom Metazoa; phylum Chordata; class Aves; order Passeriformes; family Vireonidae; genus Vireo; species Vireo altiloquus. The sequence goes on from VZRF01012756.1 coordinate 185,846, forward strand.
ATTATACAGCCTTTCCAAGCAAGATACCATGCCCTCTCCAGGACAGCAGTTATCTGAAGTGAGCAGAAACAGAATGCACTGCTCTTGACTGAAATAAAAGGCAAAAGTAGAGCTCATAAAGTCATTTTATTGATGGGAACAATATATTTAACAAGATGATTCCTCTTATGAAGAAACTTAACACTAAGAAAACACACCATTGCTATGTGTTACAATTATAATATTCAATAAAACAGCTGAAACCGAGGAAGGTAGTACTGCAATTTGAAAACAATTTCATAGAATCACAGAATGGTTTCCAACACCTAAAGGCCCCCTCTGAAGTGGGGGGAGAAGGATTTTTAACAAGGGCATGCAGTGATAGGACAAGGGGGAATGGATTTAAACCAGAAGGGTAGGTTTAGACAAGATAGGAGGAAGAACTACACCTTACTCTGAGGGTGGTGAGACATTGAACAGGTTGCCCAGAGAAGTTGTAGATGCCCCATGCCTTGAAAGTGTTCAAAGACAAGTTGGATGGGGCTCTGAACAACCTGGTCTAGTGGGAGGTATCCTTGCAAGGGAAGGTTGAAACTAGATGATCTTTAAGGTCCCTTCCAATCCCAACCATTCTATAATTCTATGACTTCCAGCATTACTACTCATTGCCATTAATGCTCTTTCCTTTACTAGAAACCTGGTTTTCTTTCGAGGTAGGAAAAAAAAGCAATATAAAAACTTCAGTTTGCCATCTATGAGAAAACAGAACGAATGTGAGAAGAAAAACGGTTAAGTATAAACATTTTAATACCTACTCTAGAAAAAATATTTATCTAGTTTTGATCACTAATTCAAAGCCATTCCAATAGCTATCAAGGACTGTTTTCAGGGAGTAGTACCCTTATTTACAGAATTCCAAAATAGAGCAAAATTAATCAAGATAGAAAAGGATAAAGAAATTGTCAACAAACTTTTAACAACGGAAACAGCATCTCAGATGGTGACTGTACCTAATAAAAATAGAATATGACAAATATGACTAATATGGACAACATTCTTCTATGGAGAAAAATTTTGATGATAGGATCTAAATATTTTTTTCCAACTGCTGTGATGCTAAATGAAAATAAAGTAAAAAAAAATCTACCTACAAATAAAACAAAAACAGTCTTCTACTTTCAAAACATTAATTAGATTTTCAATACCCATGGAAGTAAATCATTAAGTCTTTACTTTATCTCTCTCCAAAAGGTATCAGCAACCTGTATACTTGCATTTTAGCTATTTCCAAAGATTTTAAACAAATAAAATCATTGAAACACTGACTCTGTAAGCTTTTTACACTGTTTATTGCTCTTTAATCAAAAAGAGTAACAAAACAAAACCTAGTTATGATTCAATTAATCTGATGATGCTTGTTTTCTTACAGGCCCATTATCTACAGTGATAAATGCGTGTCATCTTGAAAATCAAACATTTGCATATATCTCAGTGGCTTTAGGAAAGGTAATTTTAGTTCCTTAACTGTGCATTTATTACTATTTCACAACTACCATCACTTACAAGTATTTCTCTATGGAAAGGATTCACAAGTCTTTATCAAAGAGCTCTATTTCAAGAAAGGGTTTGAAAGAGCATCTACTGGTTTTGGCTGGGATAATTTTCTTCATAGTAGTTAGTATGGAGCTGGCTTTTGGATTTCTGATCAAAAGGGTGTTGATGACACACCAGTGTTTGAGCTATTGCTGAGAAGTGCATGCATAGCTTCAAGGTCTTCTCTGTTTCTAATGCTTCCCCAATGGCAAGGAGGCTGGGAGTGCACAAAAAATTGGGAGAAGACAGAGCTAGAACAGCTGACCCCGAGTGAGCAATGGGATATTCCAGACCATACAACATCATGCTCCAAATAAAGAAGCTGGGACAAAAGTTGCCCGACAATGGAAAGTAATGAATGTATTCCTATTTTGTTTTGTTGACAGGTGTAGTTTTGCTTTGCCACTTAAGCTGTCTTTATAACACAATTTCTAACTTTTGCCCTTTTGATTCTCTCCTGTTTTGCTGGGGGAAAGTGAGTGAGTGGCTGAGCTGCCTACCAGGGTTAACCCACCCAGAGGACATGGATGACTAATACTCTTTGAAATAGGGCTATCAAATTTTAGCAAAGACAGGACTATTCCTGCTCACTTTTAAACTACTGGAATAACAGGCCTTTCTACATACAGCTAAAATATTACATACGCTTTTGTAAAACAATAACCCATGAAACTGGTTTAAACAAACATGCATACGGATATATCTCTGTGGTTTTTGCATTAATAAACTAACAAGAATGATTCTTTTCAGGCAGCCAATTGTGGCATTGCATTTCACATCACACAAGAAAAACTGATTAAAGCAATCTTTATTCCCAGTTCCTAAAGACTGAAACCTAGGACAGGGAGATAAGACTTAGTGGAATAAACAATGGAATAAACAACAATATGATTGTAAAAGTAACACAATTTGTTGAGTAAAAGAATACTGCAATGTATTTCTAGGCACAGTGTAGTTAAATACACTTTTATCCCTACCTCAGATGTTTTGGTTAGATCATATTCTTGAAGCTTGTTAATTTTTCTTTACATTTCTATGTGGATTTTTTTTTGTTTATTTCAAATGGCATATATTGGTGAAAAAATAAAACCAACAAAGCAAAAGTATTTTTTCCTGACACCAAAAATCCTCATTTAATCTTTATAGTCCAGTTTCTCTTATTTTCCTTCAATATGTCATAAGCTCCTTAGCTCTATATTTTTCATCTTCCTTTCACATTTCTAAGTACTAAATATATCTCTTCTTTCTGAAGATCTCACTATCTCTTCAGCCTGTTATCTTTCATTATGAAACTGCCTGTGTCTCTTCAAAAAAATGTTTTTGTAACCCTAAGTGAAATGACCTATAGCTAGCCCTTTTCTCAATGAAACCAAATCGTCTTCTTTGACATATTCACATCATCTCTATTCTACATTTTTCACCTCCCTGCCATGATATCCTGCTTCTTTCATGGCTGGAGAATTACTTGAGCATTTTCTGTATTTATGTAAAATGTCACATATACAATATTACTATTAACTTTGATGCAATTACAAATCTGTGCTTTTCCTAAGATGTAAAACCTAGAAATACAATAACATTCTAGAGAGTAAATCCCAAACAGTCTAATTAAAGATCTGATATGAATGGAAAATTGATAACCACCAACCTGTGCTTTCCTCATATAGGCTAAAGGTTCTTTAATATGCTCAGGCGGTGCTGCAGGATGACAGGGAGAAGGAAACCTTAAGAAGAAAATATAGGAAACTTTAAATATTCTGCTTTTTTATTTTGCTTAATTAATCCTGTATTTGTAAATCTAAATGTAACTTCTTTCTTGAGAGCACTAGTAAAAACACAAGTGTATGTTGATCAAAACTAAGTATTATTTTTAGAACTAGTTTTTCCTCATCCATTCTATGGATACGAACAAGATAACAATATGTAAGAATTAATAACATTTCAACATGAGTTCTTCTTATATTAAAAGTATTGTAATGTCCCTTATGATTTCACATATTTGTAAAATAAAATCAAACCATTACATTAATAGATCAGGTATTTTAAAAGTGTATTTTCTTCACAATATGTCATCTTTATGATTCCCTGGAACTTTCACTCTCCAAGTCATCACATTTTTTCAAGAGACCATATATGTTTTTGGAGATCTCCTTTTAAAAACTAATCATGATCATGTATCTATCCAAAGTAATTAGAACTTTGAGGTGTTGAACAAAGCAAAGTTGAATATCCACTCATAAATTGCATAATTGAAAAATATAAAAGCTGGTACAAAATCTAAAAACCAAACCAAACCATTAATTTATCTTTCAGTAGTGCAGATTATTTCCAGTGAGTTTTTGCCAAGCATTTTATCCAGCTTAATTTAAAGTGTCTCAAATGTCTTTCAGAAAAGAAAATTTACACATAGGTTCTCTAATAGTTAGCCCGAATTTTCATTTGTTTGAATGTATTCAACCAGTTCCTATCACATGCTTTTAAAAAACCCTCACGAATTTTCTTCCCATTTTTAACTGATAAGGTCATTCTTGTACTTGCTGCAAATTTGTTCTGTTCTGTCCCAGTGTGTAAAATGGAATCAATGCCAACAGATTTCAGCAATGTTGTTTCTTGGCTTTTCCACAATGCTCATGAAATCATAGTTAATTTCAATTTTCCAGGGCTAATTTCATTATTTTGCTGCTTATTTCCGTGCATTAGCCCTAGAGACAGGTAAATATTTTTCCCTGGAAAGATATGAAGATGAATCCTTACTAACAGATAGAAGCATTTCGCTGAATTAAGTCCCTCATACAACTAAAGATACATTTATCTAAACTGCTGAACTGGTAACGCTAACAACCTTATTTAATTTAGCACAAATAGATTTGCATACACATTTCTTATTTTATAGTTGCATTTACAGCTATACCTGTTATGAAATTCACCTTTCCACTGTGCCGGAATGTAAAGAAAAATTACGCTTCCCAGAAGTCTAATCCAAAGTTTGCTGAACAACAATAAAAAAGGAAACTTGACAAATTTTACCGTGTTTATAATCATATCCCAAGCATGACGAACACTGACCTGGGAAGCCTAGAGATCCAACATCTTAAAGGTTTTTTAAAATAATTAATACCACAAATATGTGCAATGCTGTGATAAACACCACAATTAAAATTTGCAGCAACTACCTCATTTACACAAGACTTATATTATGACCCTTGGTACCTTTGAAAGTAAAGCAAAAGTGAAAATATTAAAGTAACTAAAACATAGTGATATTTGTTTTACTCATTCTTTAAACTGCATTTTTGAGTCCAGTATTTTCACTAGGATGAAAAAGAAATAGTGGCACTTTAAAAACAGAAATGAAGCAGGTACCCTTGCTATGACAGATATTGCAGATTCAAGTAACATACCATACACCTCTGTGTACAAATGGATCAAAAGCAAATCATGTGAGTAGAAACTCATTAAGTAAAAATACTAAATAAACTCACACACTGAGTTCACTATAAACAGCATTCTGAAGCTTCTTTTCCCAACCTGTTAAAACAAAAAAACAACCAGAAGACAACTTTAGCAGTTAATACAAACAGAACATCAATCAGAGTTTGCCTTGCAGCCACTGGAGTTTTATGCCTGGTCTCAGTTCATGTCTACCTACCAGACAGACAGGAAGAGATGAGGAAACCTTAATCTAATTGAGATAGGAAAACTGCAAGTTGAAACCTCTATAAAGACCAAATATCCTTTATTTCCATCTGCCGTTCAAATAATTATAACACAGTTTTTGTTAAAAAATTTACATTCTATATTTTCAAAGCCATCATTTTATTGAACCAATAATTAATATCAACAGACACAGTGTTCCTGATGATTATAAATCTTACATCACTTATCATAAGATCCTCACATTATAGCTACATAGCCTACAACTTCCAATGCAAATTGGAAATTTAACTAAAGGTAAAATTTTCAAGAGTATCTCCATGAAAGTTAATTTCCATTTTCATAAGTGACTGAATTCTCATTTTTCTCAGAACTTTCAAAAAAATCACCAGTACCTTATTAAATGATAAAAGCACATCTTTGCATAGTATGTTTTCCAAAATGCAGATGGAATCCAACAACATTTTCCCTTTTAATGTTCTCTATCTGGATCTGGAATCCCTGAATGTCTGCTTGTGGCTACTGTCAGTGACAAGACACCAAGAACAAACTACTGTTTTCATCACTTACATTCCTATGTTCTTACATAAATCTATACTATTCACAAATATATCAATGAAGTATTACAAACCTGATGTCTTCAGAAAATCCTTAATATCCTCTTTTAGTGATTCCAGCTTAATCTCTGGTTTGTGTAAGCTAACCTAATATGAAAAATAGATAAATAAGCATCAAGCTCTAAAAAGAAATTACATTCTTTTACACAGTAAGTAATAAACATGCTTAAGGTTACACAAAAAGCACACTTCCTTGAGCAAATGGCTATTGCAGTCAGAAATACCATTAACTTTTTTCTCACTAAATGTCTTTGCCTTTTACATCAATCCTAAAAGGTGTACATGGGGAAGGAGAGAGAAGAAAGGAGTACAATATGCAATGAATGCATATAAACTTTCATATAAAACAAACATATAAAAAGGTTTAATAATCTGAGCAAATACCCCACATACTTAGCACAAATGCTAGACACATTAAGGAATTGGTCATAAGGAAAAAACTGGAAGCCAGTCACTGTATTCCACCTGAAAGAATAAAACTGAAAACATTCCAAAATTTCTCACTTAACCTCCCATAGTTCACCTCTTTCAGATAAGAAATGCCATTTTCAAACCAAAAAACCTGACTGTGCACCAATCATTTCCTACTGCAGCTGCGACTACTGGGTATGTATGACCTCTTGTTATGAAATGCACTCAGCAGAGATAACAGTGCCAGAGATAGGCACTAACCAGTTTTACAACCATACCATGACACAACCATACAGACAGTGCTGCAGATCTTTCAGCAACAGCAGGACCAGCTGCTATAGCATCTCCTTCTTCTACAGCTAGAGCAAGAGGAGAAAATAAATACATCACAAAGGTCCAAAAGGACAAGAAGAAACTCTGAGGTTTCTGTGAAGTGCCTTCTAATATATATTCTCATAAGCATGGTACGTGGCAATAGCTGATTAACACCAGAAAATAAAGCTAAAGGTTTGGAAAAAAAATAGCAAGCCTGGCTGCTAACTTGAAAATAACACCGGAAGATCTGTGTGCAACTTACCCCACAGCCATGACAGCTCCAGGCATATGTTAGACACATATGGCCCTATCATCTGCATAGAAACGTGAGACATCTCTTACCAAAAGACTCAACAATATGCTGTAGGCGTATCAGCTACTGATTCTATTACAGTAAGTTATCCTGCAATTAAAAACAATCTTTCACCAACTTGTGCAGCTTGCCAGCCCTAACAGCACTGCTGACAGCATGGCATGCTTTAAGTCCATCACACACAACTAAAACTCCAAAATCCTATAACTTGCCTTACAGTTTGTACACAGAAAAGGGTGTTTCTGTGCTGGAAAAGTTGGTCTAGGTAAATTCACAATGCAGAATTCTAAGAAAACCTTTCCATTTTCCCCAAATGAAAAGAGGAACAGACAATAATGCAGAGAATGACAGCATCAGCATTTCTGCTATTCTTTCAAGTATCCTTGCCATTACAGGTAAGGAAGGCATTTTTGTTTGGTTTATCGACTGCAATAGCAAAGAGACTGTAAGCACACCTCTGAGAAGGAAAGGTCATCATAAGCACAGACCACAAGGTGTGGGGAGTTGCATAATTCTCATGTCAAATGACAAACACATATTCCATTCAGCACCTCTGATTAAGCTGGAAAAGGATCGTTGCAAATGTCAGGGAAACAAAGACTTTTATGGGAGTTCTTGGGCAGCTCACAAAATACCCTTTTAAGCAAAAATCTCAAGGAGTATTTTATGAAGGATTCCTTCTGAAGCTACTTTGATGGAAAGTCCTATGTCCTTTTTGTGGACAATGTTTGTCAGGCTGAGGGTTTTTTCTGCTGCAAGGCAATGGTTTTGTACATCTCCTGTAGGAATTTTAAATAAAGTAACACATATCAAGCAGGGCAGATTTTGCCATACTGTTCCTCAGAAGTTTTTGTGCACCTCTTTGTAAATGTTCAGCTTCGTCTTTGAGTTAAATATGGCTAATTCTAATCTCAAGGTCCATGGGGTGTTTACCTGTCAGGCTTGGTACATCTTTTAGATACGCAAAAAAAAAAAAACCCTCACAAATACAACTCATTGACAGATGATAAATCACACAATGAAAGAAAACTCCTGTACAATCTGCTAAAAAGTGGGTTAATTACCTAGACACTGTAAACAGTGCAAGAAATGAAAGAAGTGCAATCAGAACAGTATTTTAATTCTCTGCTGTTCACACACCTCTTGGCTTATTAAGGACTATCTGACACTCCTATAGACAACAACAGGGGATTTTTTGGAGATTCCTGGAAATTCTGGAAATTGATACAGCATACTGTATTAGAAGGCATTAAGAAGTTCAGTCCACAGACTACTTCCCATTTTCCCTGTCAAGCCAAAGAACAACAAAGAAGTCTTTCTTGCAAACCATTGTTCCCAACAGAGCCTGTTTCCCAGATGCAGAACATAAAATCCAGTGACTCTCCTGTATGCAGCAGAAAGGCAGTCAAAATGGAAACAGGAGAGCACATTGGGGAAAATTTCTCCAGGGATTACATTAGTGCATCAACCTCCACTGTTTACCTTCACCTCTTTGTGCCCATGTATTCAGTCAAGTTACATTTTGTTATTCCTAGCCCTGCTGCAGCTGCAGCCAATATCCTTAGGCTAATCTTTAATTTATCAAAACATCTATCTTTAGCATCTTTCCTGTGTTCTTTCCCTTCTCTTGGCTGAAAAAAAGCTCTACTGAGGCAAATTTTCACATAAGAAATGTGAACATTCCCCCCCAGATTAAGGGGGCACTTTTGTCTCAACTTTCACCAATTCAGGGTTCAATTGCAAAAGCCTCCTCCCATTTACACTCTCCCTTTTTGTTTACTTCTGTAACACGATCAATACATTCCTAAGTGCTAAGCAGAACAAGAGCGCCACAGAAGCTGTTAGGGATTCTTTGCCTACTGGATTGCTGATCACTTTTCAAATCAGAAATTACACACCTGAGAATGTGGCAAACAGTCCAGCCAGCAGCTGCAGCACGCTCTAACACAGACCATGCTCGAGCTCTGAGTAACACAACAAGGGAAAACACTCACTTTGGTAAGTGAAAGGAACTCCATTCAGAACTGTTTTGCTGTAACTCTACAGTATGTAGAGTATGGTACCTCTTCGGAATTTATACAGAACTAAATTGATGGGAACTAAACTGAGGAATCAATAGAACTTAGCAGAGCTGATGTTCCAAAATTATTAGTCCAGGTCTCCCACATAATCTTGTTTTTCCTTTGGATTAACTGCTCTAATTTATTTCTGTGTTGTACTATGCTGGAAAACATATTTAGGTGTTTATATTTCAGGTAGAGTTGGTTTGTTTTAAACTGCTTGGTACAACATACTGACTAACTCTCATTTGCACTTTTATCCCCTGTGATTTTTTGGTAGAATGAAAAATATGTTGACAAAATTTTATTTATATAAAAAAGCATTACTAAAACTTTGTGCAGATAAAAATGCCTGCCTAAGATTTATTGGGAAAAAAACCCTACATTGACGAGATTTATACTCATGACTGAATTAATTTCCTGCATGATCAAAATGCAGCAAACACCCAGGTAGAACTATCAATTTCAATACACACATCTTGATGAAAGAATATCTTACTTCTATAAGAAAAATAATATCTGTTACTATAAGGAGACTATCACAAGCAGGGCATTAGAGAGTGAGCAATATAGAGGAACAATCCATGAAGGCAAAGGGTGACAGCCAGAACAGGGAAAAAGTCAAACATTCAGAGGCTGAGTCAGGCCAATACAGAGCCCTGAAAGGAAATAGGAATGAAAGTAGCACATTTCAGCAAGAAACAACAAATTATTTTTAATGAATGTTAATGCCTAACAATTTTTCCCTGTAAAACTAGCATTGTGCATAATCTTGTGGATAGGGTACTGAGGTCTAGGTGTTGGATATCTGTATTCCTCTACAGTGCTGGTCAGCTTCTTGCGAATCAGGAAACATCTGTCTCTTCCACATTCCTTCAGAAAACAAGCTATCACTACAGCATTTCTTGGCACCCCCCACTCTTCAGCTGTACAGAACAGTAGGATAGTTTGGGGACTTCCAAAATTTTGCCAAATTTGCTGGTAGCTATGGTACCACTAGCAATCTTGTGTGTACATCTTTGATTTTGGAAAGGTATCCTCCTGAGATCTGGGCACTCACCATCATAAATGATACTCCAAATGTACTCTCTGTACTCTCCATCTGGATGCCAAGATGGAAGAAAATCCAGACACTCAATGTGGCTTAAAGCAAGCAAAAGGATAGCACAGCAGTAAGATTAAAAGGTTGCTGGAAATAGTAAATTGATTCCCAGTGGAACTGAACACAGAGATCAACCTATTAGCAAATTAGCATCTAAATTTGAAAGTGGCATTCAGTCATCATGACTGGAGCAGCATTGATCATGCAAGAGATGATCCATCAACCACAGCACTTGAAGAAGTATAGGAAAATAGCTAGTGGACCAGCAATATACTACAAAGAGGATGCTTGACAGAACAAAGTGTTCCAGCATAACTCCTGTGTTAAACTATTTCTTTTCTCAACAAGAATAAACACTGCAGAGAAGTGATCCAACTACACTGAAATGTGGAACTGCATCAGGTGAACACATATTTTTATCCCGCTGCAAACAGTTCTGCAAATAACGTCACAAAATCTAAATATTTTTACAGGCTATCCACCATAATTTCCCTTCAAAGCCTTTTTTGTTTAGATAAACATGTACCCTCTCAAAGCTTTTATTACTGCTCATTATGATTTTGCACAAGTGCACAATGTTTTTTGGTTTTATTGCTGTTATTTCCCAAATTACAATCCCATTCTACCATAACTGGACTTTTATCAGGACCAAAGTGACTTGGTAAAAAACACTTCAAGCACAACCACAACAATTTCAACATAAACACTCACTAAAAACTTAAAACCTTGCAACTTTTAAGGGAGAGATTTTAGTTTTGGTAATACATTTCTCTAACAGAAAGAAGAATCATTCTGAGCCTAACGAAACAAATTTCAGTAAGTGTGAAACTAAAAAAGTACTACTCGGCCAACCAAGCTTGCATTGCTTCTGAACTCCATCATCTGATCAACACATACTCAACTGCGTTCAATTTAAAATTCACTGTAATACAAATATTACTGCTGAACCACTTAAAACAAAGGTACAAGCTCTATCAGCAGGGATAGTAAATCCTTTGCCAAATAAAACGCATGAAAATGCACCATTAATTATCTATGATGACTCATGAAACTACATTTGTTTGCTAATTTTTATTAAAGACATGCTACATTGCACAGAAACATTCTCCTCCTTAATTTGATCTTTTATTTAAGTTGACATTGTATCAATTTCTTTTTAATTGGTGAAAAATGCCATGAAAACAATATGCTAAAATAACTTGCAAACCATTCACTCCACATAAATTATTCTAAGCTTATTTACCTACACCCTCTTTAGAAGCACTACTCCAGCTCCAGTGTTCCTGGTGTTCCCAAAGCAAGTCCTCTCCTTCTCTGCCCCATCTGAAGTCTTGTAAGGACCCTTATCTCTCCCTCTGATCAGTATTAAACCCTTCTGGTTCTATCACAGGTCTGCTCTAAGAATGATGGCAGATTCTCCAATTCAGAACAGTGTTTCTGATCATGGTATCTCCTCTCCACCCTTCTCTGTTCCTTCAGGTACCTTCAACAATCTATTCTCACTCCCAAACCTAACTGCTACAGGGGGGTAGGGTGGGGTATCAGGGCTGATTTTTACACTTATATTACCCTTTTTAGCCTACTTTAACAGCCCTTATTGTGCTTTTTTACAAGTATCCCCTCAGGTTGTCCCATTCCAGACATACCTACAAGAAACAGATCTGAGAACATCTATGCACACAGTGCCAGTAGGGGACTCCTTGTGCCATTTAAAACTTTCTTGTTCCATTTAAAACAGAACCTTTATCTTTCATTCTTTGTCACCTCAGGTTTTAGAAAACTTCTTTACGAATAAACTATTGAAGCTTTTGTTTGTTGGTTGGGGTTTTTTCACTTTACTTGTCCCTGGTCACTAGAGGTCCTGAGCAACTCTGAGTTGGACTGATTTCTATTAGAAGTTTGCATGGGACAAAAATTAAGATTGATTAATCTCAACTGATTAATAAAGCCCAACTTCCTTCAAACACTATGAAAAAGAAAGTTTCTGAACTGGTCGCAAATGAAAATGTGCTAAAAGGTAACACCCTTTTCATGTCTCTGAACCATTTCATTTTTATTGTCAGTCCACTCACACAGATTTTCCCTAAAACATCATTTTAGCGAGATTTCACAAAATAATTTGTTTTAAAACTGCATTTTGTTTGTGAAGATGTCCATGTCTTGGTTTTTCTAAACGCCTCTAATCCCTACCTTAAAAATATTTACAATTCAGAAAAAGAAGAGAATAATAAAGATAAAACAAATTTAATTACAAACTTACACAGTGAAGTTGTGCCCAGAAAATCTGCTATCTCCTCTGTTGCCCCACTGACCCCAGCAGCAATTCTACTTGTTGAAAAGTTATTACCTAATATTTCGGCCCTTTGTAACTGTTACTCTTTCCTTTCAAACACACTACAAAATAAGTTCAGAAGAAATTCCAAAGCAAATGATAGGCACATTAGCACTCTTTCCTGCATTAATCTCTCTTATTAACTGCAGTAACATTATCAATATATCAAAACTCAACCTACAAAAATCAACCTAACATTTATTTATTTATTCATTCATCACTTACAAGCATATGACACTCCCTCTACTTCAATCCATGGGACAAAAAAGTGATTATCTTGGTATCCCCAGAGGTCAATCTCTGACAGCAAATCATTTGATGCCCATGCCAAAGTTATTTCAAAGAGACTGTGTATCAAAGCCCTTGACACTAGCTCAGGCTCCCAGTGACAGCCAAGCAAAGCACTGGTTTGATCAGTTCATAACCACAGGGCTACTCTATCACCTCTTACAAATAATGTCAGGATAGTGTGTTTTTCCCAAAATTCCATTAACTCTCCAATGAAACTGTTCATTCTGAGCTCTCCTTCCTAGACAATAAGAGATGAATTTACAAAACATATTTTTTGTTAATAATTAAAATGATGAAGATGAGATGAAGAATATTTGTGACGTGTAACTGCAGTATAAATATCCAAAACAAAAGTAAGCTTCACTCTGATGCACTGATTCCAAAGACTTCTCAAAACACAGTGTGCATCTCCAAAAATAGTTTGAAATCCCCTTAAAAGGGGCCCCATCACATCCTACCAGTAAACTGGAGTTCAGGTGTGGTGCACAGTAACAGCTAAGATTTCATATTTGACAGTGCAACTCCAGCAATACCCCATTTAATGCAGAGTAAAGCAAAATTCAGAAACTTTCAGAATTCTGCACAGCTTCGGGATGGACACGAGACAAGCCACTCAAAAGCATAGTATAGCACTAATATGACTATTCAAGCATTATAAATAAAACAAGTCTTCTGTACATGAAAGAACATAAATGCATGCAAGGTCAATAAAAAAACCCTCTCTATCATGAACACACAGATTCCTGACAAACATGTACACTTGGCCCTTCTAATTTAAACTACAATCTCCAAGAGATAATTCATTTGATTGAGAAATCTCATTGTTGACGTATCTATAACTCTGATTTAACCTTCTATTACAAATCTTTCAAGCACAGCTCTAAGAATAAACTTGAATATTTGTTGCCCTGTTTCTTTTCTTTCCCCTCAGCACTTCATAAGACTAGAAGGACCATTTGACCTATATAAACACTTTTTTTTCTTCTCCATGCTTTCTCCTGTCTCAAAAAACCCATGCAAAGTGTCAATGACTGTGATATCAGGCCCTGCCAGAGACAGGGATGAAAGAACGCACGTGGAAGGGAGTGCATACAGGTTTGTTATAAGCAATAAGGGAGTTATTAAAAGAGAGCCCTGTTCACTGCCTGTTTTGAGGACAAGGTCTGACTCTCCACTCCTCATGTCATCCTACTTAGGATACTCAATTTCCCAACATTTAACAGAACCCAGCCTCTAAACTCTCCCACAATTCCACCCCCCTTCAAGTCACACACATTTGCTTGCCCAAATACTTAGACAGCCCTGTCAACAGAAGCAAGGCAGACACACATTTGTATAAACATTTAGAGATCAAATCAGCAAATTTAAACACAAAACAAACAAAAGACAGGCAGTGATGTCACTTGTTACAGAAAGCTTTAAGGACATTCAAAGAGGAAAATCACTTTTCATTTAAAAATGTAACAAAACTGATGGACAGATAATGGACATGGCATCCTAAAAAAAAAAAAAAAACAAAAAAAAAAAAAACAACAAAAGCAATGTTTGAAAAAAACCAACCCAAAACGAAAAGCAGAAGATTTTATAAAATCCAACCCAATATATTTCAGTAATGCATAATATTTGTTACAGCATCATGACTAGGTTATTACGGTCAAGAAAAAATTGACGCAATTTTCATCTGAAACATACTAAATTAAATTTAGCTGAAGTATGAAAATCTGGTTTCAAGTACAGATAAATTATTAAATATTTTAAAAAGCAACTGTTTTCCCAGCTACTAAAATGTACTTTCATGCGTGGGTTTTTTTCATTTATTTTCACTTCTTTTCACCAAATCCTCATTTTCTCAGGGGCACTAGGGGAGCGGGGGAGGGTGGGAGGAATTTAGAGCTCTCCAAATTAAAGATTAAAAACCAATTCGTTTCAGGACCTATATTTGAAGCAGCGAGATTTCAGACGGATAGTCTTCATATCCACTGCGAAATCCTAGGGTCCCAAGGGAAGACACAACAAACACGGCTCTCGAAACCAAACACACGGCTGTCCGTCCCCGCCGAGGGGGGAGAGGAGCGGGAGGAGGAGAAGAAGGAGGGGACGAGTGGCGCCGGGAGGCTCCGGACCCGCTGCCCACGCGGAGGCCACACGGGCCGAGGGCGACGGCCGGGAACAAAGCGCCGGGGAGGGGCAGCGCGGAAGGGAGGCGTGCGTGGGGGCATAGCGGCAGGTCAGGGCTCACCCGGGCCTGTCGCTCCAGCTGTGAGTGGAGGCTGGAGCCCTGCAGGCGCTGCACGACCCTCGCGATGGAGAGGGACAGCCCGCGCTCCGGGTCCAGCATCGCGGCCCCCGCCCGCCCGGCCGGGCCGCCTTCGCCGCCGCACCGCCGCGTTACCCGGCAACGGCGGCAGCGGGCGCCGCTCTGCGCTGCGTCCGGGCGGGAAGCGGCGCCGCACTCAAAGGTTCCTCGCCGCCGCCGCCCCGCCCTGAAGGGGAAGGAAGCTCCCGAGAGTCGTAGATGCTCCTGGTCGAAAGGGACGACCAAAGTCAGAGGGCCCGAAAACAATCGCAAAGTTTTATTAGAAAACTACGGGAAATTTTTATGCCCTGACGTACTATATAAGCACAGGAAGAAAGAAAGGAAGAGAGAGATGACGAGTCCTGGTTCCAGCGCATCGATTCAGCTGCTGGCATGCCCAGGGACCTGGGCAGATACCTTCCTATGGACGGGTTTCTACGGGCCGAAGACGCATTTCTTGAGGGATACACGTCGGCCTGTAATAATGCGGGGCTTTGTTGCACTTTTGGGTATTTTACTTTTGTCTGCTTAGCATGGTGAGGCATTAGTTCAGGCTCAGTACCGGGAGCCCACACAGGCCTCATTTAAGCCGAGCAGGTGTGTGGTGCTATGTACACCTCCCTGCCTGACAGGCATGCACGGAACTTTAATCTATAGCCCTTCTGACAAAATCTATTCCTGTGTGCATCGGTAACAAAATCATGTAGTCAAACTTTTACTTAATAACTAATTTACTAAGTCAAAATACCAATTTTTAAAGTCCTAGAATGATTAATAAATAAGCTAGGAGAGGAGATAACATGGAAAAGCTGATAGTTGACCGCCAAAGCATTAGGACTCATTTTCATCTCTGAGGATGACCTCTTTGAAACAAAATGTTTGAAGATTCTGAAACATCTGGGGTAACTTCTTCACAGTTGGGAGTAACAGATATGAGGAAATGATAGCTGTCATCAGTTGTGTCAATAAAAAACCCAACTACATATAATGGGTATAAAAATGCACTTGAACTCATTTGTCTGCAACCAGTTTTGACTTACCTGTGAGCATTTCTGGATCAAATGAAGTTTAAAGAAGAACAGTAATAGAAGATTAGAGATAAAGTTCTTTATGAACTGTAGAGAAACCTGAAGAAGTCACTTATGCTAAGCAAAACACTGAGGAGAGGTGGCTTCTCAGTTCATGGAGAGCATGGGGAAATCAAGTGCCCAGTTGTCTGTCAGTATGTTGAATATCTATTCTGATTAACATCTGTTTTTCTGTCAGTTCTTTTCTTATATGCATGTATGAAGTTAGGGGCAACGGTGAGCACTTTTTTTTTTCTGTGTTAGAGAGAGCTGATGGAATTTTTGTTTACATTCCCAACTGAACAAGCACACAAAGTGTAATAGCTTTATAGTTCTAGTGCTAGTTCGTTAAAAAAGTCTGCAATATGTTCCCATAACCTCTCCTCATTTTAGTTTGGTTGGTTGGTTTGTTGGTTTGGTTTGTTTGTTTTTTGATTGACAAGGATCATTTGTTTGTGTGGGAACTTCACCTGCTAAGAAAAGCACATACAGAAAACTGAAGCATGACCATAAACTCCGAAGGTCAATAGCTGAAGTCCAGAATTTTACATTTCAGCTGCTAGTGTGAGAGAAAGCCCTCCCTCCTTGCCTGTCACAGTCCTTGGCAGCATTCTCCTTTCCAGTTTGTGAGTGAACCTGTGGACTGCCACAGGGATGGCAGGCTTACCCTGTGTTTGGTGAGCATGTTACTTGTCAGGGCTGCTTGACATGTGGGGACTCGGAGGCTGGGTACATACCACAACACGGTCTCTGGATGCTTTCCATGTTGTGGTCTGCAGGCACTGCATTTGGCCATGTGGCAGGTCATGGAGTGGGACAGAAGCCACAACACCTTGCTGATTAGAAGTGTGTGTTCTCCTGCTACAGGGGAATATGGGGAAATGATACATCAGGTGAGTCTCATGTGGAATGCGTAAGACTTTGAAGGTCTGCAAAAGCCATCCTGATGTCTATGGGTCAAGAAAACAGGACAAAAAACTAACGTCAGGAGTGGATGAATAATTTCATGCCGTTGATTACCTCTGCTCCAAGTTTGCCTTTGTAACCCTCTGCATATGTACATCTGTCACTCTTCACTCCCTGTTTTCTTAGGCTATTTCTAGTCTGAGTTCCCTCCACTGGGTTTCCCTTTGGTCAGTCATATTTCCAGTATGGGTAGGAAAACTTAATTTTTGTAAATGCCAATCCAAGCTAAAAACTAGGGCAATATAAGGAGATAATCAACAGAATTGAGTGCCGTTAACAGCTTCTTGTGAATCCCTACCATATCTAGTTAAGAAATCTCATGCCTAAGTGTGTGCTCCTTTCTTGTTTCCTTACAAGGAGTGTACTGCATAGCAGCTTGAGAAATACACGGTCATTGTTAAAAAATAGCGCTTAAATAACAGGCATTGGCAGAAATCCCAACTAATGCTTTAGCCTATCCCCCTGGTATCACACAACTGGTTTAACTTGGTCCATGTGATAAGTTTTTGACAATTACTGCTCTTTCACCAGGATTTACTTTTAAATAAACTGTAAGCCACTGCAGTACAGTCAGTGTAGAGTGGTTTTATGATGTCCAGTATCACATACCAGGGGTAGCTTGTTGGTTTTATCTGGAGGTCTGGTATAGATGTCATAGTTTTTCTGCTTTGGGTTGTTGGTCTTTCCCTCTCAGTGTCTCAGTCTTATACCCTTGAACACCAATTTTCTTCCTTTTGTAGTCCTCCTCCATTTGCAGCTGCAGTGCTCTACAGTGTTATACCTTTTTTTACTGTGTTTCGTGTCAAGTTACTTCACTTAAGTGTACTTGATACTGGTATCCCAAGTGTCTTTTATTAATCTGCCATGACAGGTCTGGAAAGCATCGAGAATTTGGCAATGGCAAGTAAAAATTACGTAGTCAGTCAGCTTGGCTTTTTCCATGTAATGTGTTAGTTTACCTAATATCGAACAGGGCTGTCTGCAGCTATCACTAAAGGAGGCAGTGGTATTGTATGACAGATAATGGGTGAGGGAAGACAACAAAATCCCAGCAAGGTCAATAAAATCCCAGCAGTCCTGATCACCAAATCCCAGCAGCCAACAAAATCCTAGCACTTCCAGTCAGCTTCTCACAAGACATTCTTCCCCTAAGGAATTCACAACACCCATGCTGCCTTTCACCTTTCGTTCTGTTGCTGTGAGAAATGCCAAGTCATGAAGTCTCCTCTGAGGGCTCCTTTTTCTGCTGGGGGAACAGGGGTGTAGAGGGGCTGGAGAGGGAGCACTGGCCCCTTACTGTTCTGAGGGTGGGTGCCTTCATGCCCTCAGTGCTGGCAATAAAAGGGAACAAGGTATGGTGCAGATTAGGACTAAGCACGCAGTCATTGGGAGTTATTACTGTAGGTGAACCACTTCCCTCTCCTTTGCACCCTGAGTGCCAAGGGGGTTAATGCTATCTGAAGAGAGCTACATATTGCATTCAGCCTGGTAATGTATCTTAGGTGTTGTGTAGCTCTCTAAGTTATTCCCTTTTTTTTTTGTGATGCATGAGACGCTGCCAGGAGGATGACAGTGTGGGCAAACTCTAGTGGCAGTCTGGGTCAGGTGTAAGGATGGCTGGGTCTCAGATCAGCCAAGTGCCACAGAAACCTAGGTTTAAAATAAAAACCCAAAAACCAAAACAAGACCAAAAAACAACAACAACCCAACCTAACAACTTTCTATTTTCTCCCAAAACAAAAGGGTAAGACAGTAGAGGAAAAAACTCCAACAAACTCAAACAAAAGCCACACACATCCTCCCTTACCCCCCAAACCCTCCAAATCCGCCTTTTTTCAGACAGGGTACTTTTATCCCCGCTCAGATAAACTGGATTTTTGTGTAGTTGGTTAGTGTTATTTTTATCTAAAGAGCTACTCCTTCAAAACTTCATTTCTTCTTTTTCCACTTGGAACTATTTTAATTCATGAGGGCTTAAAATATATAACCCCAGTCCTCAATTTCAAGTGATTATCAGAACTTCACTTGTGAACTTAAGTGTCAGGTTCCAGTAGATTTCTCATCCAAGCAGGAACTTTCAGAGAACATCGTATTCAGTCTTTTATTGAATATGTTCACCCTTTATATTAGACAAATGTATATTAAACTTTAATCTCTGTTATGGGCCAATCCTGCAAGATCCCCTTTATAATATCCACTGGTTCCCTTGTGCAGTCAGGATCATATTATATTGTTCAGAGCTGATAACGGAGGAATGACAAAAGAAGAAAGTTCTGTCAGTGACTCACCCTCCTGTCTTTCAAACTTTATTCCAATTACCAAAAAGTGACTATATATTTTGACAAATTTCAATACTTTTTTAAAAATAATCAGTTCCTGTGGAGTAATGAGATTTTTTTTTTTGCCCCAATACCACTGATGCAATCTGAAGAATGTAGGAAGTTTAGATGATTTATCTTCACTTATCAGAGCAGAAAACATCTCTCATTGCAGACTGTTGTTCATGAGAAGTAATATATTTTCTCTAATATGTGGCTGAACTCGAGGGCTAGACTTTGACTACCAGTGATGTCAAGGATTATCAGTCTAGTTTTAGGAGTTTCTCATTGCTTCAGTTCTTGATTTTAGGTAATTTCCTACCAAACCTTGGCTTTAGATAGGTGTAAGCCTCCCTAGAGCAGACCAGGTATCTCAGGTCATAAGATCTATTACGGGTACTTTTTTGTTGCATTTCTGAGTCATAGCTCTGTGAGTTATCAAATATGTAACAAAACTAACATGCACAAAGTCCCTAGTTTTTCTAGTGTTATTAGATTTAGTCCATATTTTCCATTTTTCGTGTATTCTTAGTCAAGTGACGGGTTTTAGCAGTAATATTCTGTATCTTCTGGTTGCTAAAATCCCATGTGTGCACTTACTGTGCATTAAAATATAATTACACTGATGTAGGGTTTCTCTGACTTAAAGCAGAAACAGTCTTTTGATCTAGATACATACTGAAGAGAAACACATGCTGAATCACAGATACAGTTTATACACTGAGTGGTTTATGCAGTTCCCTCATGGCATATATATTTTGTATCTTTAAATTGTATATTCACCTTAGAGCAAGTCTGTCGGGAAATTTACACAACTGTTGTATGTATCCAAACCTTTTAAAAGACATGATTCAGCATTCATGAACAAGCATTTTCTTGGCTGCCACACAGCAGCTTAGTTTAGCTATTTCTTTTAAGGTTTTTACAAACTTTAACCAATTGGTCTGTAAAGAGGAAATGCAGTAAAAACAACTGTCTCAGTAGATTCTTACTTAACATTTCCATGTCAGAGTTTACTGGTGTGTGGGTGTGCTGGAGTGAGATTTTGTGTTCTTTTCAAACCTATTGACTCCAATGGTCTATGTGATCTAAATACAAGTAGAACCTGGATCTGGTATGTCACAAGAAGTATGCTCCTTTTAAAAACAGGAACAATCTGATCTATTGAGTGGCATCTCTCCTCTTGGGGGGGAGGATTGGAACTAGATGATCTTTAGGGTTCTTTCCAATCCAAGCCTTTCTCTGATGCTATAAAAATATCTAAAACCATATGTGCGGTGATGTTTTATATCTACGTTTGAAAAATATCAAACCCTCTCATTCTGTGTTTGTTACACAATATTGGGCATTACTCCACTGAAACAGCTTCTCAGTGCTGTATTCTACTTATTGCAGTAGGGGAATTTGTCTTCTGTGGAAAATGTAATAAATGTTTTAAGGTAGTCTGTTATACTTTTGTTTACTGCCTGAAATATATACAATTTACTACACAGTCATATCAGTGTGTGTTGCAAGTTTTCAACAACCAGCAGACCATCTTGGATACGTTAGTTAGTGTCTAGATGATAGCTGCCTTCTTCTTAATCATTAAGAGGTACAACTATAAACTTCAGTGGTAGAATGAGGATCTCTTATTGGGTATGTTTTATTCTTCTGATTAAGATGTGATGACAAAGTTGATTTATCCTTTATTTTCTTTTTTTTTTTTCCAATGTGAAGGATTATTCCATCGTTTCATTTCCTTGTTTGATAAATTTTCAAATAGAAGGTTCAAAAGTGAAGAATAAACCAAGAGGAACTAGAAACTCTTGAAGGGTTTTTGTAATGGTTATGGTTAACCAGCTACTGTAACTGTTCAATCTAGTTTCAGTCATAGACATTTTTACTTCCATTACAAGGTTTATTCAGATATCCTTTACCTTGACTTCTGCTTTCTTCGCTTGATGTCTGCTCTGTTGGAAAGACAGCTGGAAGTGCCACAAAAAAGGAAATGCTAAATGAGCAGAACGTAGCAAGCAGAACCTTCATAAGTTTCCCATAGTTTTCTCTCCAGTGATGGTGCTTTCCTTTGCCTGTATGGACAAATGCTGTGTATCATCAAAAGGGAGCACCTGGCACTGATTAAATATCATCACCAACTATGGAACAGAATCTTCTCTGACAGATTTCTCTGACAGGCCATGGTGGGGCCATGAGAATCCTATGTTGAAATACTTGCAATAGTCCTGTATTAGTTCAAAAGAGATTAAGTCAAAATGTAAAACTGAGCCCTAATTTCTAAAATTCTACTGTTTCTCTGTTTATATAAAGGAATATATTATTGCAGAAAAATATCTGAAACACTGATTACTAATACTGCCTGTTGCAGGAATTGTTGTGCATATATGAAACACAACTAAATTATCAAGCTTTTACTGTGGAAATAAGTTCATTATAACAACACACTCAAAAATTCATCCGAAAAAGAATGGAACAGTGAGATGGAAGAGCACACATGTGAAGCACAGCTCTGAAGGCTGGATTCAGAGTCACTGAGTAGCAGACTACCCTGCTTTCACTAACCCAAAGCATACAAATTAATATATGGATCTGCTTAAAGGAAAAATTACACCAAAATATTATACAGAGCTCTAGGGAGGACAGACAAACCCAAATGATTTGATTGCAGATGAAGCTCTGCACATTGAAACCAAAAATTTTAAATATAAAAATGCAGTTAGGTTTTCTGTTTTGCATCACTGTTTTGATGTCTGTGAAGAAATCTTTCAAATGCAAAACAAATTCGCTAAATCAAAAAAAGGACAGAAGTAGTATCTAAAAAATTGTATTATTTTGTTGATTACAGGATATAGGCTTGAATTTTACAATCTATATTGCAACATGTGCCCAGAAAGACAAGGAAGGAAAATTAAAAAACATTCACAAAGGTGAATGTGCTAAAGGGCTCAGGAAGGGTTGAACAAAAAAGAAAGTGAAGAGACAAGGTATGAAACTGATAAACCAAAAACTGTACAGCTTAGCTGAGACTATCAGTCATTAATATGAGTTAGCAGTCATATAGCAATGCAATTTATCACTGATCACTTTTGTTTTTCTTAGGAAGGACCCCTGTGGCCAACACTCCTACCTGCTCTTTAGGAAAGAACACATTTTCCAGAGCAGATGGGATAAAATGTGCTCTGAGCTTAAATAAATGCATGTCTATGCTCTAATAGCTTGCGTGGATAAAATTTCCTGGTCTTTGTCTGAAACTGCGTCGAGGCTTGCACTCAGAGAGAGTAGAGCTGGGTGAATTTCTGCTGGATAGTATATAGCAACAAGCTAAAATACAGAATTAAAATACCTCATTGGAGTTCTTCAACAGCAGAAGGACTTTTCATTTTGGCAAAATTAGGCTAATAACAAAGGCAGGATAATAAAAATTTAGATCAAAGGTGTGATACATAAGCTTGTCCCCCCACATATGTATTGGCATACAGGGAAATAACAGCATGAGATCATCATAGAATCATAGAATATCCTGAATTGGAAGGGACCCATCAGAATCATCGACTCCAGCTCCAGACTCTGCTCAGGACCATCCCCAAGGGTCACACCACGTGCCTCAGAGTATTGTCCAAATGCTTCTTGAGCTCTCAGACTTGGTGCTGTGACCACTGCCCTGGGGAGCCTGTTCCAGTGCCCAGCCTCCCTCTGAGTGAAGAGCCTTTTCCTGATATCCAACCTAAACCTCCCCTGACACAACTTCATGACATGGACTCTTTGAAGGAAGCTACTTTTAAAATGTAGGGTTGGGGTTTTTTCTCCAGATACAGGTTTGCAGCAAGAATATGGACGGAACAAATACTTAAAATGGCCTGTAGAACAGGTTTGGTAGGGGATTTGGAGGATAAAATGTATATATGGATGTTGATTTTGTAATCAAATATTCAGCTAGAAAAACACTTTACTCTGTCATCATTATGCAGTGGTTTAGGGCACCAAAACCCCCCAAATATCTATAGCCATGCAATGGTTTTAACTTCTAGTGAAATGTAACTGTGGCATGAGTTAATATCCTTTTTTCTTTAATTGAAAGTATTTTTTAAAAATATCATTTACAGCCAGATACTACTAGCTTTCATAACCTTATCCAAGAGGTGCAAACTTTTAAGACTTAACCATTTATTTCCTTCTTAGAACTGGAAATAACACCACTGTTGGAGATACTGAACCCAGCTCAGTTGGGTTGCCTAAGAGATGAACGCTCCAGACCTAAGGTGCCATTTTCAAATTCACATACCATCTACTCCTCTAGAAACAGAAAATGAAAATTTATTTACCAATTTATATCATGATCTGATTTTTTAGAATTTACTTGAATGTTTCTCATGCGATCCAATTTTAAATTTCCAGCATTCTCTTCATAAGGCCTTGTGAAAAAAAAATTCTGGTATGAAATGGCTCAGTTTAACAGCTAATGAAATAGCATGTTACTTTTTTTACCAGAGCATTCCTATTTGGCTCCTGATAACTTTCATTAGCAGTTATTGAGGATTAAGTGACGACTTTGAGGAGGTCTGTCTTACAAAGTATAAAATTGCAGCTGGTAATTGTGACTTTCTAACTGAAATATAAATTGAAATTAAAGAGATAAGATCACTGTTAGATTATGGTTTGAAAACCAGAATGGGTGACAGTAGAATCTGGGAGCATTTCATTAGCATATTGTTTAGAATATTTTTAAAAACCTTTACTTGCTCCAGGAACTTCAGTCAGCAAAGCTTGTTAAAACAAAACACTAACTGTTACTGATCTTTTGTCATTACCTCATCAGAAATACCTTTCGTACTTTGATTTATTCACTTTTCCCACATTGTAGGATTGCAAAATGAGTGCATTAGAATAAAAGGAGAACTTTGTGAAGAGATAAGGTATCCAAGAAGGGACACAGTAGCCACAGTTTGTGTATGATCTGTGACTCTTTTGCACTGCTTTTTCTGTACAAAGCACACTTAGCACCACTGCAGGTGGTTCTGGAAAGGGCCAATCCAGAATGCATGGAATTGCAAACATAATGACTATATAATATAAAAAATATAATATAATGCAATATTTAATTGCAAATATAGTGAGATAATGACTTCAGGCACACACACAAAGATGTTAGAAAAAATTATCCAGTTAATTGCAGTTAGTCTACTGCAAATTTTCAAATGTTTGTTAAAGCAAAATCAAGAGAGTAGCACGTAACTTTTCTGTATACAAGGATTACATCCCAGTGATCCATCTTCTGATATGCTTGATTTATAAAACCTGGATATTTGGGCACACCACAGCAGCCTGACTGAATCTGACTGTCAAAAAGTGAGTGTAGAGAATTCAGAGCAGAGTTTGTCCTTGGAGTTTTGTTTCTCCCTTCTTTTGAGAGTTGAGACTTCTTTGCAGATTCAAAACAGTTTTCTAATGCAAGCAAAGACTAAACAATGAAAATTAATTTAAAGCTTGCATTCTTTCAGTCACATTAACTCCCTGCACTATGTAATACTGTATAAACATGAGCAAATTGTCCAAACTGACTACCACAATTCTTCCTCAGAATATGTTTTCTTAAGGATTATATAGACAAAAGCATGGCAAGTAAGGCCAACAATATTCTTGTTTAACAGCCCATCTGTGCTGAAATGCTGGAAAGTATTATTTTCAGTGTTTCAGTATTTTAATAATGTTTTGAAATCACTATTAAATACTTCCAGGACACCTTGGTACAGTGATTGAAATAAATTATTTTTTGTCATTGTGGACTTGACCTGCCTCCCTCTGTTTCTCAGAAAATTATAACGTTCTACATACAGTTATTGGACAGCATTATACCTATCAAAGAAGTCTAAAATATGAAGAGCATTTAGCTAATTTACAAATAAAGCTAAACATTCCAGAAATTAAGACCTAGAGGAGAACTTCAGCTGGGGTATATTGTCTTTGCTCCTGAAAGTCTCCCTGTACCTCATCTTACTGGGTTCAATAATTAGTCCAAACTGCCAGCTAGCAGAGTTCCATTTAACTGAAAAACTGGCCTGGAGATTGTCACAGTAGAAGAACAAGAGTCAAACAATAAAATACTTAATTGTGTACAACAAAACGCAGGCCATGAGCCTAATTTAAAATCTTACTTTCATTATACCAGCCCACAATTTGAAGGGGACAACCTGTCGTCTCGCTGTCTGAGTACCCTTCCACGCAAAATCACAATGGGAAACCAACAAAATTCTAGACATCACAAAGTCTTTTGCTTCTCTCTTTATTAGATCAAAGTCCTGCTTTGGTTATGTACTTTCAAGGAGTGTTGTTTCCTTGTGGGCTTTGCTGGTAGGGGTCTGTACAGTGCAGTAGATTTCTACGTTGTACCAGTAGTAATGGTAGATAGGTCTTCTAATGGAGAGACATTTTGCAATATCTTCTAAAATTTTTGTTCTTTACTCTCACTTCATGATTTGAATCACTTCAAATGACTAAAATTCATACTTGGAATTCAGTTGTTGAGAGGAAGTTTAGCCAGTTACCCTTTAAAATATGAGACTATGTGCCCCTATTCAGTGACAGAATAACAAAGAATTCATCAAAATATAGTAAAATTGTATGTTCCATTTTTTGTGCAGACATGTGCAAATTTATGTCAAATCAGATGACTGCTCATAGGAAGCTTATGGTTCCTATAAAAATCTGAAACTTTAAAGAATGACTATTGCTGATTAAATTTATTCTTTTTATGTAAGTATAATTTTCAGTATTTGTCTAATAGAGACAATGTCTCTCTTGCTTCCCATATCTTGGGTTCCCTTAAAACAAGGATTAGATAACTCTTGGGAACTCAGATGTCAGTGAACAAATTTCAGTAATGCTACCTTAAGGGACTTTATCATCAACAGAAACTGATACTCCTCTAAAAATGTTGATGTTAGACGAGGTGTCATGAAACACAAAGTAATTTCTCTCTCTACATAGTAAGACACGTAAACTTTGGAATCTTAAATTAAAGCCCTGGCGTCAGACATGCTGGTACCAATTCACCCAATAATACATAGCTGACCTTCTCCATTTCCTCCCTGCTAATTGCACAGCCAGTCTCTAAATTACTTAGTTGGTGTTGTGAAACTAACATCTCTTTATCTAATTCTGTGGAAATGTGGAAATCCATTTGAAAAGACCGTCATGAGGACAGCATGGCTTCTTTTGAGAGCAGAGTACCAGGCAGCAGCAGTGTGAAAAGACTTCTTTGCCTTTCCCAACTCTTCCACTCTCCCACTGAATAGCCTGTGCCAAATACTTTGCTTTGTTTTTTTCATCTTTAAATTGAAACTCATAGTAGCCGTAGTTAACATAAAGAACTTCTTTAATATACCTCAGTGAGACATACGAAGATGAAAATCTCTTGTGATAAAATAGTTGTGACTCTTTGTTATGTGCCTAACTAGAACCTTGAAATAAAAGACTACAGGTCTCAGATGTTGCAGGTGGGGGTTTATTTAGCAGCCTGTTGCAGATTTGAACTTTGTTGAGTAGTTGAGTACTGTTAAGAAGAGTTACACCATTTTGTTGCTGACATTATAACATTTTGGGGTTATTTCTGGTGGTAACCCCTGATCTTTTATCTGTTTGTTACAGCCATGACTGTACCTCAGAAAAGTCTCAGACAACCTTAGAACATGTGATAGATTTTGACTTTTACTGGTGTTGGTCTAGTATGAAAAGATATGCTCAAAGCAGAACATTAATGGTACCAGCACCTGTTGGAGTCCAGGAAAAGCCTGTGAACTTTTCCTGCACTTCTGGGTGAGCTGAGAGCACCAAAGAAATGAGGAGATGGTTGTTTAGTGTACTACAGAGTGTGTAGTTGTAGTTTTTAGGTTTTGCTATATATATTATATGGAGCCAACATGGAGATTCTAGGGTGTCGGCGTCTTCTTCTTCATCTTCTTCTTCTTTCTTCTCCTTCTCTTCCTTTCTTCTCTGACATGAGTTCCTGTGGTTTGTTAATTGGTAGATAGAATTTAGTGTAGAGGAGACATGTCAATGAGGTTGATATTCACTGGTTTTGGGAACAAAACAAGATACGTAAAGTTTTCTAACTGGTTGATAATAGATGTAAAAGCTACCTGCTTTGGGTAGCCATTGCCTTTTTGTCCTCGTGTTCCTGGAGGTCACAGCACAGTCTGTGCCTCTGAAACTTTGATAAGAAAGAAAAATAAGCTCTGAAACAGCAGAGAGAAGCTTCATTTCATCTTTTCGGGACATGGGACACTGAAATAAGGAACACAGCTGGGCCAGGAGTCAGGATCCAAAGAACACCCTGACAACACCTGATGGTGTTAATATAATCCAAAAAAAGTGATCTCTTGGGCCATGTGTTGATGCAGGTTACTTGGGGTTCTAGTACATAATATACCTGCAGAATTAGGGTATGCTGGACTATTTTCTTGCATCTCTAGCTTAAATCCGGAACTGTTTTTTCTTAGCAAATTAATATTCACAGAGCAAAGGAAAAGAACCAGGGTTGTACAATGTCATGTAATAGCCTGCAAAAGAAACAAGCACCTTTAAAAGATATCTGTGTTCCTCTTTCATGGATGTATATTCATTCCTCATAGCACTTAAGTATCCCTTACGATAAGACACAAAAAGGAAAAAGATCTTATCTTCAGTTGTTCAGAGAGCATTGATGAAACTTCTGCCTTCAGTTTTTAATAGTTAGAGGGCCAGGTGTGTGGGAGATGCAGCTGAGCTCAGTGACAGGCTAAGTGCTGACATGAGTAAGCAACATGCACGGGAAACCATTTGGGAGGAATGAGTGGGTAGTGTATCATCCCAGACTTCAGTAATGTCACAGGGTGTCAGAAGGATTTTTATGAGATCTTATGTTACACTGGACAAACGATTTACTCATATTTCTTTGAAGCAGTTTCCCTAAACTGTATACAGCACTTGCATAGATATCTCTGGAGCAGAAATCCCTTTCACCCTGGAAGCCCATAGAAACTTTACTGTGAGTATGAAATTGGACCTGAGGATTTACAGAGATGATATGCTTTATTCACCCTGTTCATCAGAGTGCCTTGAACATTGTACAGAACTCACAGCCATCACCTGGGAGGTCTCATTTCCTCTCTTCTGAGGAAGGTGGTAGGAAAGGCTGCCTGGATGCCCCTGAAGGCATAAGGACCAGTTGTATTGTATCTCACAGGTAGGTCAGGTAGATGGTACTGCAAACATCCAAGAAGTTCAAACATGATGAACTGGCACTTCAAATGAATGAAAAGCAGTCACACCCAAGCAATTTAAAAGGCACTTGAGATGTGTCTCAATAATAACATGACCTAAATACATAGAATTTCATCATTGAAAACCTGTGGAGTCTTCCAGAGATTTATTAAGCAACATGCCACATAACACATGACCTTTGCAAAAGCTCTGCAGGGGCAGCAGCAGCACCTTGTTTGCCTTAGATCCCATCCATGGTTGGTGAATGGTATTTCAGAAATCACTAATGGTACAACAAGGTGCTTTGAAGAAAATTTCATCCTTGTGTTATTGAGTTCAGATCAGTATGAAATAAAATGTTTAAATGTAATTACTGTGAGGCACTGATAGGACTCAGGCTCAGATCACCTTGAAAAAGTTCACGATAAATATGTTCCTGAGAAATTTGTGTGTTCTCCAAAAATGTGGCATGGTCCTGATCTCCATGTACTTTGTGCCTGTGAGAGTAACTCCACAGTTAGCCACAATTAGTGGCTAATGCCAACATAAACCTGGCAAGTGAGAACAGAAGTAGACCATGACTTTCCATATATGTTTTTTCTAATTAGTTTATTTCACTTTTTTTGCCAGGACAAAAAATACCTGGTAACAAACCTAAAACTGTTTGTAAATTTGACAGCGGATAAAGATAATGCTTTTCCAAATTTACATTTTACAAGTGGACTTTCTATTTAAATTAAGTAAAGATCTTTGTCAAATTAATGAAAAAACATGTTATTTTATGTTATATGGAGCAGATTAATGTTCAGGAAAAAAGAATGGGGTAACTGTAAACTGACGTGGTTTAGTTTTGGATGAGAAAAGAGACATACGCATAGCAGGAAATGACAGCACAGCAACTGTTTTGGCTGTAAAGGCAGTGTGTTCAGTAAATGACAATACAGGGGAAAAAAGGATAAAGACTAGAATGAAAAGGAAAAAAAAAAAAGACAGATTCTTCTGTTATCATGGGTTAGCAAGCCTCCTTCAAATATAGGGAAAAATACTTTTGTATACTTTTGTCCAAATTATCTATACAGTCATATTAATGTACCTAAAGTATTTCTTAATTAAAAAAACAATTTTATTAATAAATCAGTATTGCTAATAAAGCAGCCAGCTCAAGGGAAGTTCTTGCCTAAAACTTTCACCATCCCAAATAATGCATGATTAAGTTCAAATGGGACAGACACTCAGGTTTTTGTTTCTCCTAAATTATAAAATTACATCTGCAATGAGCAAGCATTTCATTAAAATATTTTTTTCTTTCCTGAAACTTGCAGGGAGACAATGATACTGAAGATACTGATCTGCATGGAGAGTGATCTATCATGCAGTTAGCTAAATGTAGTGGAGAGAAATGATATTATAAAGGCAACTCAGAACCGCCCAAACATGAGGACTATTGGCTCTACATTTGAGTAAATCTATGCAAAATAAAGACCTGGAAAAATAAAACTCTTTGATCTTGATATGTTTCATGCAGAAATCCACTCCAAAAGGGGAGTCAAAAGTTCAGAGCAAATTCTTCCTCATTTACTCTGGCAATTTAACCAGCAGATGCTGAATCAAGCTCAGCCCAGGACCAGATGGTATTCATCCAGAACTTTAAAATAAAGGAAATAGTAAAATTATTAACCATGATGTGCAATCTATTGTTTAGAACTACGTTGTTGCCAGGGAAAAAAATTGTGTGAATGTGATGCCAATGTTTAAAAAGGATTCCAGGGGAACTAAATCCTTGATGAGCCAATCTGTAAGCCTGGCATTCAGAGAAGGAAAACTGGTGAGGACTCTAAAAATTAATAAAAATCTCTCGATGCATGGTCTGGACAAATTTGTAGAGGAAAGTTTCACCTTACAGATTCAGAGTCTTGAGCATGTGAACAAGGGGATCCAGTTTGTTTTAAACAGTAGCCCCACAGTTGCTGGGATTTCCACAGGATATCATTCCCTCATGCATTCTGCACTTGCCTTTGGTTGAAATTAGTACCTTCTGGAGTTAGTCATGGCTCAGTAGATATCCCTCAACTCTTCAAGCCTCTGCTGCACGTGCTGCCTGCCACCACTGTGTTCTCAGCTCCTTTGCTGTCTGCAGAGCACACAAAGCAAGCTGTGTCCAGTGCAGCCTGATTCAGTTTACCTTTTTGCCAACTCCATAGAGCCTTCAGCCGTGGCTGCTGGCCTCGTTGGCTTCATCCATCTTGCATGTGCGTAGCAAGCATTTCTTGATTTCAAAGTGGGCCAGTGGGCCCATCGCTTGGGCTGGTGCTCAGTGAGGAGCTCCTGCCCTCCTGGGGAAGCTGGTCCTTCACCCCATCCCACATATGTTTGAAACCAATACGAGACCTGCACTGGCTTTACAGTGTTAGTCATGCGGTCCTGCAGCCCTGGCCAGCCTCTCACACCCTGACAGCAAGGACACCTCTCACACCGCTGCATCCAGGACTCCCAGAGGTACAAAGGATAATTGAGAAATTAGAACTTTCAATGTAACTTTTCAATCTACATTCCTACATACCTATTCCCATTATTCATACTCTAAAGTAAAAATGGCAAGTCTGGAAAAGAAACCCAGGCTTTCCTGTCCATGTATATCAGCTTTGAGGGGTCAGGACTTGTTATAAAGAACCTGTTTCTGCTCTGCTTTTAAGTAAAAGGGATTTTAAATGTAATTTTTTATTCGTTTGGTTATAGTAGACATTAATTTCTAATATTAATTTGCGTGTCTGGCCATAAACAAGCTGTATACTGGAAAGTAAAGGCCCATAACTTTGTGAAAACTCCAGTGAGGATGATGTTTATGTATTAAAAAAGCTGAACTTTTAAACCATCAAGATCTTTGTGTTTTCCATTGGTGTGTAACTAATGTGCCATAGTTTATCAGTTTTATCAAGTTTCTATTCAAGTCATATAAAAGTTCTTGCACAGAGGAAATGTATAGGCTTCTGCTTATATTAACTGACAATTCTAATATACTTTCATAAGGTTTGATCCACTAAGTGAAATTGGTGAGTTTTTCTATTGCCTTGCTGGAGTTTGGATCAGGCATGTACAGCACTTTTGTATGAAATTAACACTTCACCAAATGAGATAAATGTAGCTGCTTTTATTTTTCTGAGTCTACCTTATCTTCAGTTTACTCTGAAAAATATTAAGACAAGAATCATTTCCATGTAAGGAATGCAAAATCTTCACTATGTTTTTCTCTTCTCTGTCCTTTTATTAAGCAACTCTTACCATTTTAAATGTTGTTAGTTGAGAGACAGATTAATCACTCTCGTCACTCACTTGGTCTCATTTACAGGCTGTGACATAAACGGGCTGACTCTGAGAAATATTGCAGAGACATGAGTAGAAACAATCTTGCAAGGGGTTAATGCTGTAATCTTTTTCAAGCCTGTTTATAATCCCAACAGTAGTGCAGTAACAGAAGAGGGTGGATCTAAAAAGTACCGGAGGGTATGTGTGTGTGTGTGTGTGTGTGTGTGCATACATGGGGGTGTGTATGTGCACACATGCTTTGCTTTTCTGAACTGCTGTGTGTGCCCCTGGAATAAATCTTGTGCAGCCAGAACAGGACTCTGTGTGCTGGGTGCTCCTGTCGGAGAGTGAGAACAGCTTCCTTGCACAGCTGCCTGTCTTGTATTTCTTCTGAAGACTTCATTCAGAAACGTATTTGTTTACTGAGAGCATGGGCAGATAGTTACAAACCCACCTTCTTTGTCAGAGCTAACCTGTGGATACTGAAGAATGGAAATAGTTGATGCTAGTAGCTTCCTTGGGAATGGTACCAACATTACTGATTTCCTCTGCGATATCATCTTGGAAAATGACACTTTTTTCTGTGTGGATGATGCACCTTATCCTTCTAAAGGTATGTATGGAAAATTGATTTTTTTCAAGCAGTTTTAGTTCTAGGTGGATGTAGAGATATTACAGAAAGAAAGAGCTATGCAAGGCATTTTCTCTGAGAGAGTGCAAAATCAACTGCTTGCTTATAAGTTAGTATGAGAATCAGGCAGCAAAAAAATTTGTATGTGCTGATTTTCCAAGTTCAAAATTCAACTAGGACAAAATTTGGATATAATGGAAAACTAAACCAGTAGCACTTTGGGGCACAAAATGTAAACATCTCTGCTAAGGACTTGGAGAAACATGATTTTTACTCAATTCAATAACAATGGAGTGAACAGATCTGCTACCCTGTATGAAAGTGATTTAATAGGAAATTATAGCACTCTGAGGCTGAAAAAAAAATCCATGTATTAAAATATTTTCTGATTGCTTAATCTTCTTTTACTTTTGCATAAAATAGGATCTCCCATGGTGAATGAGTGGTGCACAGTAAGTAGCATGAGAAGCACATGCTTTAAGAAGTTGTATTTCTCTCTACAAATGTACATGATATTGCTTATATTGTAGTTTAGTGCTGTGGAATTTAGGTAGAGCAGAATATGTTTAAGAATTTCAGCACTTTCACTTATTTTGCATTTGTGTAAAGACATAAACCTTCATAAAATTGAGTACAGAAATGCTTTTACCTTTTGAGTAAAGATTGAAATATGTAATATTAATATGAGTTGAATACGGTGTAACTGATGTTTTCTTGTGACAATTTTCAGATTTGCATCAGATAATTCGGATTCTGCTGTATTGTTTGATATTTCTGCTCAGCATTTTGGGGAATGTTCTGGTGATTACAGTGCTGATAAGAAACAAGCGGATGAGAACAGTCACCAACACATTTCTGCTGTCACTGGCAGTCAGCGACCTGATGCTCTGCATTTTCTGTATGCCTTTCACCCTCATTCCCAACCTGCTAAAAGATTTTATATTTGGAAGCGCTGTTTGCAAAACTGCCACTTATTTCATGGGTAAGTCACGGAAGTTTATACCTATTTTGAAGACTGACTAATGAGACAGGTGAGAAGGTATTTAAAGACCTATAAAAAGCTGATTGTTTCCATCCACCATTGAAGTTACCAATATTATGAAGAAACAACTTTGCAGTGCAAATCTTCATGGTTCTGGTGTCCTTGGTCTGATCCAGCAAAACACAGAGGCACACACTTTAGTTACATACAGAAGTGTTTTGCTGGATGCAAAGATGTTGCATGATCAGACTTTAATGAGGAACCCAGCACATGCACTTGCTTACCCATCACTGAAAAGATTGTTATCAGTGCTCAGATCAAAGTAGGTGTAATTTGCAGAGCTGGAAGCTGAAGCAAGTACTCTTTGCAGACAGACCAGGTGTGATCAGAGCTCACCAGAAGACCATAAAACGCAGATACAGATTTTAGAGTCTGACTTTAAAAAGTATCATTTTTGTATGCCTTGCCATACTCCTTTTGGTCGTGGAGCCAGGAGCTAGGAGTTTCAAAACGCCTGGGTTGTGTATGTGTGTGTGAGTGATTTCTGTCTCACTTTGAATATTACCTCTGCATTTGCTTGTTTCTTAACCAAAAAAAACCCCAACCAAACAAAACCAAACCGAAAAAACAAAAAACAGAGAGAAAACGAAAAAGAAAACGAAAAAGAAAAAGAAAACGAAAACGAAAAAGAAAAAGAAAAAGAAAAAGAAAAAGAAAAAGAAAAAAGGAGAACATTATGTAAAGTTTTTGCCGCTTTCAGAGACCCTTAGTTGATTACAGAAACCTCAGGTCCCCTTTCAACCCATGCCCTTGAGAACTTTGATGTAATGTGAAAGTACACACCTAAAGTGTGCGAATGGGAAATCAACATCTTTTTGTAGATAAAACCAATAAAACCAAAGGCCGTGTTCAAACAATTATGATGAATTGCTGGCAAAAATACCATAAAACATTACTGAAGCATTGTCATCTTCCTCTTATTGCACACAGTGTACATTACTTAATTAAACATCCAGTGAAATAGACCAAATGTAAATTTTCTCATTATGAAGCTATCTTATTTTAAGAGTCAGAATGTGGAGATTTCCCACTAAATGTTCAGGTAACAGAGGCTTTCACCTGACAAACAGACCCTGACAACCATTGCATCAACTATGCTCAATTTTTCATTTTAAGATGTAGAAAGACAAATATTAAATTACAGATTATTTCTGTAAAGCAATCTGTAACAATATTGGAATTTGATAGCTTGACCCACATTCACAAAGACAAAAAAAGCTGATTCACTGAAAGAAAAATTTGTGGCAAAGTTAAGAAGAAATATTTATAATTCTACAGTGATAAACTTGGGGACCTCAATGACAGAAACACAGACCACTGCATTATATTTTATAGAGTACGAACAGAAGAAATTAAGTACACTTGAAGGACAAAGATTCTGCTTCATGACTTCATTTCTCCTTGTTTATAACTTCATTAGCATCTAATTAAAAAGTTGTAATAGACCTAATTCTCTTGAATGAGAAAATCAGATCACAAGTCAAGCAGTACACTCAAAAAAATTAAAATAGAAAAGGGACAGTGAACATCTGTGTTTAGAGAGTAATTAACTGATTTCAAATGCTTTGTTCGAATTTCAGTGCAATTAGTGGAGTGAATAAACCACAGTAGCAAAGAGAATAATTAGGAGTAAAATTGTCTTCTTTCCCTGTCACCAGAATTTTATGGTTTGACACAGTGTGTCTTTTTTCTTGGACTTTTGGATTAAGAGAAGTGCAGAGCAGGAATATCAGTCTGGAGCAGTCTGGAGAACCAGACCCACTGCCCACAAATTCTTCACTGACTTAATCTGAACGGTGTTTAAAAATACTTTTGCTTATAAATAGTTTGCTATATTTTTACATTTTTGTATGCATACAGAAAGCTAGCAGGACCATTTGAACATAAAATTACCTTTAAAACAAGAGAATAACCTTTTTCTTTATTTTATATATATAGGTGTCTCTGTAAGTGTCTCTACATTCAACCTGGTTGCCATATCTTTGGAGAGATACAGTGCCATTTGCAAACCGCTGCAGTCCAGGGTCTGGCAGACAAAATCTCACGCCTTGAGAGTGATTGCTGCCACCTGGTGTGTCTCCTTTACTATCATGTCACCATACCCAATCTACAGCAAACTGGTACCTTTCACCAAGTATAACAACACCACAGCAAATATGTGCCGGCTCCTTTGGCCAAGCGATGTCATTCAACAGTCGTGGTAAGACGTAACTGGCTGTTAGCCAGTGCATAATTATCTGCTGGAAAAGGGGATTTCATGGTAGCAATCAGCCTATGGAAAATCGAGCATTAACCTTCTGCAAATGTTTACACTCTATCATGCTTATTTAAGATGTAAAAAAAACCCAGCATATTTTTGAGCTGCTTACATTTTGACATTTTCATTACTTTTCCCTCCTCATATGAAAGATTGCCCACATGGCAATGATTCTTACCTGACTGTCACTGTAAAAAAAACATCTGTCACTTGTAGTAGGAATACTTCTTGCACTCATTTACACATAAACTTCAACATTTTCAGAGAAAACCTTGATTAATCTTTGAGAAATGCAGACATGTACAAACACCCCTCTGTGTGCTGCCTTGCCTGTTAATTTGTTTGAAGGTTCTCTGCAGCAGAGAAGTAGAATATGAGGCTGCAAATGTCTTATTTGAGAACTGAATCCTTTTGGTTGCTTATGGAGAGCAGGGGCAGAGAGAAGAGGGGAGAGACATGCTCCAAGTCCTACACATACAGGCAAAGTAAACAGCAGCACTATCAAACAGCAATAGTACTTAGACATGATGTCCTTGCACATTGACTAAACACTGACTGGCACCGAGAAAGTGTAAGACTTTTTTTGATACTGAAGGTCAGTTGGAACTGGGAAAAAGATTAAAGTCTGCACCATTTTGGTGTGGTATATCCACAAAGAGAGTAACTTTGTATTAATGCTTTCAGTAGTCTCAGGTATTTGGCGGCATGAGGAGGAAGGGTACAGGACAAAATTCTCTTCTCTGTTGTCTTGTTACAGATTCCCAGGTGTGTTACTGAGTTTGCACCAAAGTCACAGGGATCAGAAGGCTCATGCATGCATTTAAACATCATTATTTCCCCAACTTGTACTCACATCAGAGGAGCTGACTAGGAGAGTAGCAGATGTGAAACCAAGTAAAAGCTGCTTCCTTTACCAAAGAGATTGCCAGTCCTGGCATCCCTCCTCAGGAGCTCTGCATGGCTCCAGGGATGAAAACCCAGGCTGCGGCTGCTGTCTTTGCCCACATGTGCCACAGCCCTCAGGAAGTCAGATCTCTCTGAAGTAGAGCAATAGAATAATTTACGTTGGAAAAGACCTCTAAGATCATTGAGTTCCACCATTAAAATATTTTTAATGTACCAAGGACACCTTTGAGAATCAGCAGCTGCTCACTTAGCTTCTGCAAGGCAGTTTTTACGTTGTCCAAAGCTGTGGCGCATCCGATGCTCGCCTGGTTACAGCAGGGAGTCCCACTGACAGGCAGAGAGAGCTTCTGCCCTCTTTAACCCCTGTGCGAGTGCCTGTCTCCTCTGGGCTGCACTGGTGGAATAAAAGATGTTTTGCATCCATGATAGTCTTGTTCCTGCTGTACCCTTCTGGGGGAAGCAGAGGAAGAAGTAGGAAGTGTCAAATTTCCAGAGGCATCAAAATGATACTTTGTACAGGCATGAAAAGAATTCAAAAAATCCTGAAATCCTGTCTTCCCCAATTCTCAGTTGTATAAAAGGGAGTTTTTCTGGTTTTGTGCTATTCCCTATTCTCAGTGTGTCTGTTGATTCCTTAGGTACACTTTCTTGCTGCTCACACTCTTTCTTATTCCTGGGATTATAATGATGGTTGCATATGGTCTAATTTCTTTGGAACTCTACAGAGGAATAAAATTTGATGCCAGCCAGAGAAAATCTTCACGAGGTAACAATATATTTAGGTTTGGGATGGGGTTTTTTAAGTTACAGTTGAAGCTACGAGCAGTCATTTTGAGACTAGTAAAAGGAAAGCTATTTGCAAAAGTGATCATTATGGTCAGTTATGTCATGAACTTGCCAGCTGTATTTCTTGATTAAAGTTTCTCTGCTGTTAGCAAATAAACCTCACCTATGGCTTGTTTACAAAGACTCAGGACAGAATATATTAAATTTCTAGTTTGATTATTACAGAAATAAAAAGATTATTTTTTCTGGCCATGGATGAGGACCATTTTTGTCAATAAATGTCACAATTAAAATTGTCAAGTTCAAATAGAAACATATAACCTTGAAAACTATCATCTTCCCATACTGGACTAAGTAACGTTCTTACACCTTTTGCATCAGTTTGTGTAGAGATAAGATGTGAGAATATACGGAGACAGTGGATCCAGAGCAGCTGATAGCATGACTGGCTCAGAAACAGGCCAGTGATTTCTTTGCAGCAGCTGTTCAGCTATGAATCATGTTGTTTATTTAGATTTAGACTGCATTCTTCATTTTTTATTTTGACTCACTGTTCAGAGATATTTTGCCAACTATTTAAACAGCACTTTATATGTACAGAAAGAAGAATAAGTACCTGCAGCACCAAATACGAGGATGGAGATGGATGTTACCTCAACAAAACCAAAAGAAAAAGGAAAATGCCTTTGCAACAGCTCTCTGCTATGAGCCACAACAAAATAGAGAGGGTGAGAAGCAACAGCTCTTCTGCCAACTTAATGGCCAAGAAGCTCGTCATCCGTATGCTGATGGTGATAGTGGTTTTGTTTT
Organism: Vireo altiloquus; assembly: GCA_013396875.1. Taxonomy (NCBI): domain Eukaryota; kingdom Metazoa; phylum Chordata; class Aves; order Passeriformes; family Vireonidae; genus Vireo; species Vireo altiloquus. The sequence continues at coordinate 224,132 of VZRF01012756.1, forward strand.
TCATTTGCTGGACTCCCATCTTCAGCGTCAACGCCTGGCGCGCCTTCGACACGGCTTCCGCAGACCGGCGTCTCTCGGGGGCTCCCATCTCCTTCATCCACCTGCTGTCCTACACCTCTGCCTGCGTGAACCCCATCATTTACTGCTTCATGAACAAGCGCTTCCGCATGGCTTTCCTGGCCACGTTCACCTGCTGTGCCAAGCAAAGGCCCCCCGCAATACGGGAAGAGGTTGCTGATGAAGAGGAGGGGAAAACCACAAGGGCTTCCCTCTCCAAATGTTCATACACACACATGTCTGCATCTGCACCCCCCTGAGCTGCACCAGGGCTGGCCACGAGGGCTGCGTTGTCTGGTCTTGGAAGGTGACTGTGGCATCAGCTGAACGTGATTTAGTTCTGAGTTAATGAAACGCTTCAGCTAAACACAGCGAGAATTTTATGGGAAATTGATGCTATCACTGTCTGAGTGTTACATCACTTTCCCTTCAAAAGTACAAAGGAGGAAGAGAGCTCTGAAGATAAAGGACTTTATGAAAAGCCTTAGAAGTTGCTCTATTTGTCATGAATTCCACTGCAAAAATTGGTGTCCTCTACATCAACAGCTTTGCTCAGTTTTCAGATGCAGTTCTGAGTATCTCTTAAAATTTCCAAATTGTCCTCAAACATGAATATATGTAATGCAGTCTTCACTAGTTATGCCTCATAAGCAAAAATATTTCTGTTATATTTGTAGTATATTTTGACATTATTTTAGCTGAGCTAATACATGTTGAGATAATTTTGGTGTCACTCTCACTTACAAGAATCCTGGGGTGGAGAGAGTGGGCTTGTCCATGTGAAATTAATGCTTTTAAGTAAAATAATTTCTTTTTTAAAAATAAAATTAATATAAATATTGTTGTCTTTCTGGGTGGAATGCATTCTTCACTAAGGCAATAGCATAAATTAACATAAGGTAATGTATTTTTCACTTAAATAAACCCCATAGAACAAGGACAAAGAAATGGCTTTCTTCTGTGCAGCTGAAAGCATCCACATAAGCAAGTGACAGGGTCTTACATGAGCCACGAAGGTTCATGTGGAAATTTCCACACAGGGAAGCACGGGGATAAATGCCTGGGAGCAAAGAATTATTTTACAGAGGATGCAGGACTGCAGACACAGGTTGGTGCCCATGGCAGTCACATTTCACAAATACATTCACTACCATTCCAGGAGCAGCACTGCCAGCAGAGAAGCGAAGCCATTGGGTGCAGAGTGGCAGAAAGGGCACATACAATGAGCAAAGGCCGAAAGGCTTTGTCAGAAAACAATTCTTCTACACTTCGGAGCAGCTCTTTTCTCCAACTACACATACTTGTAAACAGATTCAACACAGAGTAAAACAACTTTGAATGATGTAATTTATGGTACTTTGTTGAGCAAAGAACCCAGTCTCTTTCCTGTGCAGCACACAGGTGAGTGTGGATGTTCAGGTCTTGCCCCTTGCTCCGTGGAACTCAGATTGAGAAGTTATATCACTAATTTTGGTTTGTGAAAATATCCTGTTGGAGATGTTTCTATCTTCTAGCTGTATCAATATCATTAAAACCTCTTGTTATTAGACAGAGATTAAATTTGAGCACAGCATGGAATGTAGATGTGGATATTAAATAGAAGCCCTCTCGAGGTTTTTAATCAGGAAAATCTGATCTCTTTACTGAATTATTTTAAATTAAAATATACTGTGAGTTCCAGCACATAGATCCATATTCTGCACGCAGTTATTGCCTGAAATGGTACCCTAACAACTTAGCACACAACTTTGGCTATTATTTTTTTTTCATCCAGCTTGTCCACTACAGGAAATTAAAAAAAAAAAAAAATTCTAAACACTATTTATGCACAATCCATAGAAACAATATTTTGCCTGCCTTGTTAATAAAGTAGCACTGCTCCTGGAACAGTGCTGAGACTACTGACATCGATCTGACCTTTTGCAAATACCCAATGAATTAAATTATGGGATTTAATTCATAACAATAAAACGAAAATTTTACTTCACTTAAGGATACAGGTTGAGACCCTCTACAAACCTGCCCTGTGTATTGGAACTGAAAGAATAAACTTAGCTGTCTTGGAATTTAAGTGAAACAGTGACAGCAGAAAACATATTTATGAAGTATTTTATACCATTTGAAAGCCTGGATCTATTATAGATAATAATTTAAAAATTAAAGTTTAAGTGAGAAAACTCCTCACATTTTAATACTGGATGTGACAATTGTTGGCTATGTGCTGTATTGCAGGACAACCCACGCCCCAGCTCTGTGTGCACTTTCAAAAGCAAATTCCTTTTTGTAAATGTAGCTTCTCCAGTACCTGTAGAGTGACATAACAGGACATGCACAGTTCACCTGCTCTCACTGATTGAGTCTGAGGATAGTGGTTTCAGATGAAAGCCAAAAGCTATTTTCAACAATGCCTTAATCAGATCTCAGCCCCCCGTGGCCTCCAGTACCTGCGGCTGAAAGGAGCAGAGTTTCTGATTGATTCCCCTCTCATAACTGTCAGGGAGCACAATTTGGAGGTGATGAAATGAGAGAGGCAGGATCAGATCCTGATGGAGTGGTGGTTGGGAGACAATCAGGGAAGGGTTGAAATGTGCCATTTCTCCAAGGCCCATCTGTGTGTGCGTCACTCTTCCCCTCCATTGCCCCTCTGCACCTATTTTCTTGTTATACCAACACAATATTTCTTTTGATTAAGCTCTCAAAGCCACAAGCCTTACTCCAAATTCCATCAAGAAGAAGGAATTAAGCTTTTAAAATGCAATATTGCAATCCAGTCATTTTGTCTTCTGCCTTGATCTCCTAGCACAGGAAATTTCAGCCTTTCTGCATCATAATGCCATTTCTCCTGATCTGTGAATTGCAGAAGCCATTCTTGGGTCCAAATGTTGCCCTTTCATCATTGAAGAATCATGGCATCTTCCCAGTACCTTTAATTCAGATGCTGATGTCACTGAAAAGGTATCTTCAGCAGTAAATATGGGTGGAATAAACATACCAAAGTAAAAAGAGCCTATGAAATCTTCTCATTTTAGTAGTAGTTTACAGTGGTTGTGGGGACAAATCCTATCCTACTACTACAAGCAGTCCCTAAAAGCAAACTGTTTTCCAGATGTAGCAGACAAATGGAAAACCAATGAATTTCAGGTGCATAATACTCATAAATCTCTGAAGTTTTTATCTTCTTTCCCTTTCTCCCAGCTCCCAGGGGTTATTTTTCCCCTCTCTCTGTCTTATCTCTTTCAGCTGCATGACACCATCTGATTTTTGTCCTGCATACTTCTCCGTATCTAGGTTACTTTCCCACTGCCACCAATTGCAAGACGATTTCTTTCTCTTTGACAGGTTTATTTTCCTTCCCAGATTTACTTTCCCAGAAAGCACTCTCGTCTTCATTTCCCCCTATCATCTCCGGCTGACAGACTCCTGGAGCACATTTCTCCAAGCAATATATCCTGCCCACAACACAGCAGCTCTGCAATCACTCCCTTCCATCCTACGTCTGAGTTCACACATCAGCTCCCAAGCACCAGCTCTCGAACAAGCAGGATGTACCAGTTCAGAATCAAAAGTGTAGCATTAAATAACACCCAGATCCTCCTCTGATACTTCTGTCACTATTACTTGCAACCTCTATTATTAGGGCATGCTTTAAGACTGATGCATTACAATACTGCTAAATACAGTCCTTGGTGAGGGGCCAAAGTAAAGGTATTTCACTGTTGCCAAGGTAAAATACCTTAATGCTCTTAATGGAAAGCTGCATATGGATTTGGAGCTCTAGCCACTAAAGGTTTACACCCTCTTATACAAGCCATGACCTCTTTTCCAATATCACCAAGCCCTTCTTGGCAAGGTGGGGAGCCTGTCCATGATCTTACCTGCTCCTGCATTCCCTCCTGCTCCTCTTGCCTCCAAGCCCAGGGATGGTGCAACCCCAGTACACCCATCACGGTTCATCACAATGCTTTTCTGGCCTGGAATAGATGACTTCAGGGTCAGTCAATACTGAAATGGATGTTGAGCTAAACCGAGGGTTTCTAGTAGCAAAAGATGCTTATTCTCAAAAGGAAAGGATAGAAAGATAAAACCTAATGGTTTTGGTTTTGAGAAAGGATTATGTGAGAGCAGAGACTGTAGCCTTTTTATTACAGCATCAGAGACAGTGATGATGAGTATAGAGAGTATAAAATGAAAGGTTAGACTTTTGGTTGGGTTTTATTTGTTCATAAAATGTTTTGCTCTTCCACTTCAAATATAACATGGACCAACCAAATACTGCTTCACTCAGGTGTGCATGTAGGTCAGCAGTTTGCTCACCCTCTGGCCACAGTCTTCCAGTCAATTTTTCTATGTGCATTATTAATTTCAGTTAAACAGCTTCAGCTTTTTATGCACAATCCATCCAGCATGCACCCAGCTCTTTTCTCATGGGTTACATCCAGCATCGTAACGCATGCCTTTAAAGTGCCAGAATTTCTGTCTCTGTGTGTATAAAAAACTCTACTTCTAGCATTACCTTTTTTATTTTTTCCTTCTGCAATGCTTGTTAGGCTGCCTTGGGTACATCCTAAAGAAAAAAATGCAAAGGAAATGTTCATTAATTGTAAAGCTCCTGGTTTGCTTGCCTAATGGCAATTCATCCCTGCTAGGAGCTATTTGTCTGCGTCTCCACAGATAACTATTGTATGAAGAGTTTTCTTGGCTTCCACTCCCAGTTGTGTCCAAAAAGCTAATTCTGAGCTGTAGAGATGTCAGTTGTTCCACTGTACGGTGAGACAAGAACAAAACATATTCATTAGCATCAGCTGGTAGTAAACATCAAGTAGGAATCATCCCCTATGGGGTAAACACCATTTAATTGATGTCCTGCTATTTTGACAGTTATTAAATATTTAAAAAATATTTCCTGATAGAATGAAGAAATGCAACCTAGAAACAAAATCTGATTTAAAACAGTAGACAAAAATCACTGCATATGTTCTGTGAAAGTCATGCAAACACCAGAGCTACAAAACAGGCATAAATAAAAGCCACACGTACAGGACCTAAGTCCACAGGAAAAACATGGAGCTATTCATGCTCTTTGCTTGCTGTCAGAGACAAATTGTTTTATTATTATTGAATGGACATTGGCTCAGGGCCTTGTTCTGAGAATATTTAGCAACTGCTAAGAGGCCTCATTCCCGACCAAGTGAAGAATGACACACAGAGGTGAAACCACAGGGGCAGCTAAACAGATGACAGTGCCCAAGAGAGAACTGCCCAGCCAGTTGGGAACTCTGTGTTGGCTCCTACGAACCTGCCATGGGCCTTCCAGCACCTGAGATCTTCAGGATTTCACAGCTAAACTGAAGGTAGGTGTGGAGCAACCAGAGCTGCTCCTTGCTCTGAAATGGCTCAGATCTCAGCCCATATCCCTATGGGGACATCAGGCAGTGTTGCTGTGACTGGCTTGCTGTTATTGCAAAGGAATGTAAGGATAGTGATGTCATCCAAGACACTCTGTCTTTGGAGTTGCTTTTTCTGTTGGCATCCCAAAAGATGGTCCTGCCATGTGCAAGTAGGAAAAAGAACACTACAGTTATGGCACTGAAATTAATTCATTGTGTCAGCAAGGGCACAGCTGTTGCTTCTTTGGAAAACCAACATCATGTCTGTTCTAGATTCCCAGGGTGCTACAACTGATTTAATGCACCTCTGACCATCCTGTGGGGACCCACAGGGGTTATCAGGGAATTAGGAAGAGGTTGTGTGCCTAAGACAAAGAGGTTTTTAATTGCTGTCCAGATGTGGTTGGTGCTCATGTTACAAGTTGCAAAAAAAATCAGTGGTGACTAAAGCAAGTAAGACTAAAGCTATCAGACAGGTTCTCACAAAGCATTTTTAACAAGAAGAAAGCTCTGCTAATATCAAAGCCTTTATATCACTGAGATTGCAGATCTAGAGGAAGCATCCAGAAAATATATCTCAGGGCCCTTGTGTTTATTAAATAGGAAACCTGTTTAAATACTGTCAGCTGACTGAGGCAAAACAATACAGTCCAAGAAAGCCTGTCAGGCATGGTTCTGTATTCCCTGGTATTTTTTCAAACATTTGTTTTTCCTTTTGTATTTATTTTCTTCTTTTTTCTTTAAGCAGGGAAAAGTAAGAGCTGATGGAAATTAAAAGAATGTTTATTGAAAGGCAGGGTTTTCCACAAATATCAAATATTTATTAACATCCAGCATAACTCTTCCACTGCCCTGATCTGTCAAATATTTATTAAAGCCAGGATAGACTTCCTTTGCTACACACCGAGGCCAAGACTAAGCCACCTCCAGTGACAGAGGCTGTGTAGAGATGGAACAGGAGAGCATGCAAGCTGCAGGTGCCCATCTTTGTCTGATACTGCTTTTGTGAGATCTGTAAGAGATTAGTAGGACTGGTAGAAAAGTGTTTAGGAAGATGGTGATTGAAGTCAAAGCTGAATCTGATGCACTTGCAGCTGACACATGGCTCTGCAGGGCCCAAACATAGGACTGGGGCAGGAATGGAAGGGAAGGTGAACGGGAAACATTCTGGCCTTGTAGAGTGGTGGGGGACAAGAAGTCATCGTGAGGATGAAAGAACATGATCTCGGTCTGTGGAGAGAGAAAATCATCACAAATGCCTTTTAATTTTGGATTGGCCTATTTAAAGTAAAAGACAAGGCAGATGGGCCCTGTGCGGGAAGGAGGCACAGAGTGGGGGAGGGGCAGAGAAAGGTTTCTCCAGGCAGCAAGATGGAAGGAAAATCAAACTTCATTCTGGGTGGAGAAGCACTCACTTCAGTCAAGGCAGAAAGTGAAGATTTGAATTAATTTATTTTCTACAGGCCTTGTGTAGGGTTTTGCAGCTGAAGGGATTTGTCAGCAGGGCAGACCAGGCAGGCAGAGCTGAGGGTCTCAGCCACGTGCCCCAAGCACAGGAGCCAGATGGAGAACAGCTGCTGGGCCAGGAGAAGCTGCAGCACACAGACCTGCTGGCAGCAGCACAGCCTGGGCACCTCTCACCTGAGGAGTCCAAACTGCACTGCCAAGGCACCATTGTGCTCTAGTCCAGCTGACGGGCTGGGAGAACACAACCTGTGTTCCTCTGTCCCAAAGCCCAGGCCCAGCACCCTGTGTGTCCATGGGGCCTGCTGAGAGCAGCTCCTCCACTTGCTGCCCACGAGCCAGCACGGAGCTCACCTCTGCTGCCATTGCTGTGGTGGGAGGCAGCCTCCAGAGACATGACACTCCATCAGACAGAGCAGGAGGGACAAAGGCTTCACACACCATAAAAACCAGTTGCAGTCAGGTAAGTAGAAAAACAACTACCTAATGAAGCAAGGGATTATTTAAAAAAGAAACAGAAAAATCCCCAACCAAACCCCTCCCCAAACTGTGGTGTTTGCATTCAATAGTTACCAGTAACTGAAACAGGCTACTCTTTGATAGCCTTTAACTTTAAATGAAGTTAAAAAGTACTCTCTACTAGAAGTAAACAGGTATTGCCTCTTCTGCCCCATCTCCAGCTCACTTTTCTAAAGCTCTTTTTCACCACAGAGCTCCTGTGTCCTCATTTTGAGGACTGACAGCAGCTGCCTGCTGTGCATCTCAGTGCTACCACCTGGCTTCGCTAGATAATAATTTTCAAACCTATGTGTCTGCTTAGGCTACAGTGCCTTAAGGGTTCAATTATTCTCCTAACTCTACCAAGAATAACATGTTTCTAAATTAATATAAACTTACCAAAATGCAATTTTATAACTGATTCATGTTGTGTCTGTGCTTCCTCCAAATGCAGTCTGAATAATGTTTTCTAATCTACTAACACATAAAACAAACTGAAGAACTTTGATATTATTTCCATGTGCCTGTGGGCTCAAATGTAGCCATCTGTGCAACTTCAGGCTCTACTTGTGTGCCAAGAATTGTTATTTACTTACATTTGTCCTTGGTCCTCTCTGGAGGAACATTATCTGTGCACGTGCTTTTGAGCACTTTGCTGTGTCTGTGAGAGTCTCTCCACCTGTGGGATCAGTTATCACAGTATCAGGCGGGAGGGCTTTGAAGGAGGGACACTTGGGAACACCTGCTTTTTAGTTACACCATCAGCTAACTTTACATCTACTTTTTTTTTCCCCCAGTTTTTAATTCTGCAAAATTTCACATTTGGCTTGAGGTCCCTCTACTTTGTTTCATAGCTTTAATCTTCCTCTTTCGCCTCCTATGACTGATCTCTAATTCCAGCAATTCCCCTTTTCCTTGGGGAGTATCTCACACACAGGTCACCAACAAAATTACTGTTTCTTCGTATCCAGGAAACGAAAGCAATTTTTGATTGGTTCTCCTGATGCATTGTGTTCAGCTTAATCAAATTTAAAAGATAAATTTTATTAATATTTCAGGATTTCCATGTCTGCCCTGACAAATTACCATTCACAATTGCTGGACCATCATTTCGGTTTCTTGCATTTGGGCCCTTCAGCTCTTTCTGTGGGGTGAAGTGAGATATGACAACTAATGAACTGTTAGGAGCAGCCCACAAGAGACACTGAAAATAAGGGGAGACGTATTTTCTAAATTTCACTCTCTGCAATACATTTTAAGGTAGGAGTGACAACACATACATATGCATCATTAAGGAGGGTGAAGGTTTGGGCAGCAAGGCAAGAGATTAAAATTTTTAGCACCTGGTGAAGCAGGAGGCCACTGAGTACATAGATTGCATCTGTATTGGAGAGGAAATTGGTCTAAAATGCAGACATTTAAAGTCTTTTGGTGTGGGTGAGTGGATGCAGTTTACACCGGCAGCAAAAACGTTCAGAAAGGAATAGCTCAATCTTGCAAGAAATGGTGTAAATAAAGGTGCACAATACCTGAGGTGCTGCTGGAAACCTCTTATATGTCATTCTACTTCAAACTCACTCTAGGTCAGTCCCATCTAACCCCATTTGTTCCCAAACAGCAGCTCTGCAGACGATCTTGAGCTGCAGATTCTGTTGCAAGTGTAAACTATTGCATCCATAAAGGACAACTCCCTTTTTCTCTGAGTATCCAAGAAGGGATTGTATATTTGTTTTCAAGTGTTTGTCCACACTAGTAACAAACACATCTGCCCAGAATCCTACTGTGGGTGGGTCCATCAGGACTTAATTCTGACCCCAAACACCCATCTATGGTGAGGGTGGCGCTTGGAAGGCCACAGAAGCTGAGAGTCCTTTAGACCAGTCAAAGTTCAGGCTTCATTTATTATTATTTTTCATGCCATTTTGAGCAGGCAGGATAGGTTTAGTGCCCTAGTAAGACAGTGGAGAGTTTGTGTCATTTACCACAGAACAGTTCTTTCACTTTTCTAATGAACTTTTAGCTCTCCCTCTAAGCTGAGATTCCTGCACCTCTCCCTTCAAAAGCTCAGCTGATTTAGGTGCCTCAGCAAGTAGAAACCCAGCACATCACTGGCATATTCCTCATCCAACAACTGCCAGAGCAGGGGTTTTCTGGGCAGCAGCTACAGCTCGAAGTCCAGTAGTCCAGTTTCCCTTATCCACAAATCCACTCTTATCCCTTGCATTTTTGCTTAAGGTCTGCCACGTCCAGATCCTTACTGAGGACCTGAAAGTGCTAATGGCAATGGTTCTCCAGCATCCTCAATTAAGACGACTTTTCATTTGTACACATCAAATAATTCCTATTTATCCATCTCAGGAATGTAATTCGTTCCTTGAAGAACTTTACAGTTCAACTCCAGCTGGGAAATTAGGCGAAGTGAGAGCTCTTCAGGAGCTTTCCCATTAAACTACACAACAGGAAAAATTTTGATGAAGATAAGCCAGTCAGAGTTAATATTTTTTTGGCAGGAAGAAAGCTCCTATTACCCACGAGAGAAATTCTGATTTAAGGTGAGAAAGAATCAGGTTTTAGTTCTTTCTGCCTCAGAAAAGGGATTTAAACCTCAGTTTACTCCATTCCAGGCAAGATGGACTCACTAAATGGCAAGATGGAAGGCAGACTTTAGAGCCTCTCTGGTCTGGTGTTTTATCAATGTGTATAAACTATTCCTTATTGCAAAAACAAGGAAAACATAAAACTCAGGAGAAATATTATTTTAGTGAGATGTACTCCAACTTTGCATCCAAAGTAAGTATCTTGACCAGATTTTTTTTTTCCCCTTTCCCCCTCTTTTATAAAATTTTATTTTTAGACTTGCTTCCTCTGACCCTGGCAAAACACATTAAATTGATTAAGATTAGGTAAATTCAAGATGACTTCAACTTGGATGGGGCACATGCCTGAGTTTTTTAGTAGATATCTTGTACATTATTTGATATTTAAATCTGAGTCCTTGACTGTTTACCAATGACAATGAATTGCTAGAGAATAATAATTTTTAACTTTGTTCTGGTAGAGTCCAGCAGTATGATGAATTGTAATTATCATTCATCTGTTATTTAACTTTTCCTATTTTACAGCACTAGGTTTTAGAACAAAATTATTCATAAGTTCGGGCCATCAAGGCAACATCTGGTTCTCAACAGAAGGGTTTCATGTGTGGTTTTTTAACAAACAGCCTGTGCTCTTGTCTTATATGACTCACTCTCTATATATATGTCTATATAGAGACTATATATGTTTTCATAGTCATATATACTGAATAAATTGAAAAACAAGGTAAGTATCAACATTGTTAGTATTCACTCTAACATGACCAGCTGCAAAGAATTTACTTGTTAAAACAAGTAAATGCAAGTAGGTGAAAGAAGTCAGATTGTAATATAATGTGCAACTGATTAATAAAGGTTTTTCAGATTCCAGCAGATGAATGGCAAAACTACCATATTGCATAGCAGCATTCCTCAAGGTGGTTGAAAAACAGGCTGCAAACAGAGATCTATGTATCATTTTAAAAAGCTTGACTGCATGACATATTTCAGTGATCTCCCTAATGTGAAGACAAACCCATGTAGGTAGTAAGCCTAGCTTATTGTTTCACCATCCTAAAATCCAGAGAGAGGAGATGGAATTCTTTGTTTTCTAATTTAACACATTTATCATGGTAGCCAGTATCTATTTTCTGCAAGTCCACCTATAAGCTGATAGTAAAAAGTTGTGCAAAAGTAGAATTTTATAAAAATTTATTATTTTAAGCTCTGAATTTGTAAGATGTCCAGGATATAAAGATACCCAGGTCCTAAGTTTTAGGATGAAACATACTTGGCTCATGACAGCTCAAGAGCCAAGTTATCTGAAGGCAGAAATATAGAACAACAGTAAAAATCAGATTATGGGGTTTTTTCTCTGAATACAGAGAACAAAATTGTTATTAACCTGAAAAATGAGCCACTGGGTCAAACGTGGAGTTGTATTTGAAAGTCTAAACACTCACCAATTACATTTATCCTCCCAAAATATGGAATTTTCCTTATCAACAGTATTTCTAAGTTAAATAAATAATAAACCCCTTTTTCAGACTATAGTTTGATTTGCATGTCTATTAAATCTCAGGTAAAACTGTTTAGCAAAAAATTGATTTAGAAGTCCAAAGCTTTCTGAATGTGTGAAACTGGGAAGATGACATAACATCAGTCTCACACCTGAGGTCACCTCATCAAGCAGAGTCCAAAACCCAGATGGCTCCTTAAGCACTGGAATGCTGTATGGAGCAGCATGGAGCAGCAGCAGGACTGTCCAGGCAGATACACAAGCCCAAACAAAGATTAATCCACACCAGGTCCTTCAAGAATAGTTTAATTATCTTGCATCTCTCTTCTGAAATTTGTAGTAACTGGTGAGTAAACTCCATAGCACAGCTACAAGACATTTTCATGCGGAACAAAAATAAACCAAACTCCTCCTTTATTGAAAATGTTGTGTTAGTTGTCTACTTGGTCAATATAAGATTTAACACCTTTTCTTTTTATGGTTTCATAAGGCATCCTGTTTGTATTCCTGCAGACTGGCAGCCTGTTTCACCTTAGCAAGTATACTTCCCCACAATGCTGAAGTGACCAGGCTGCAGCTCCCATAAAAGCTGAGCAGGGTAAAGGAACAACAGGACCACTCACTTTCTCTCCTCAGAAGCAGCAGGTGCTGTGCTAGAAACTGCACTGACATCAAGATGCAACTCTAGTTGCTCTGTCTGTGTGCTGAAGTGCTTGTTTTCTGAATCTGGCAAACAAGGAATTGCACAGAACTGTGCTACAGTGTGAGAAATTTAAAATTTTTTCTTTCAAAGGGAAAACATAGAAAAACTTTGCCTTAGGACTAAGATCTGAGTACACTAAAAATCAGATATGCCTCTCTCTAACCTAATAATTTCTTTCATGTTAAAATCTAATAATGTTACTAGGTCTCTCACATTTTGGGTAATTTCCAATTGCATTTTTTATGGCAGTAAATACAATCACTATAAATCCTCCGCTTTCCCAATTTCCACAGAGAAAAAATGTTGGCAGTATAAGAACTGAAATGGAATTTGAAGCACACCTAACAGAGAACAAACAGCAACAAAGTAAAATAGGGCTAACAAGACACAAATCAACCATTTGTGTCTGGGGTTATTTTATGTGTGTATATCTAGATGGTGCTGCACAAGATATGCTTATGAAGGGAAAGAAGTATTTATAGTTAGCCCTGAACCAAAATCTGCAACTACACTGCACATACAGAAGTATCACGTAGATACTTGGACAGAGACCAACGAAGTTAGAAGGCACTGCTGTCACATTTTATACGTGTAATGACATCACCAACGTGGATCTCAGGATCACATCCCACTTCACAGCAGATACCTTGGCTGGATTTTAAACAGATCATGTACAATTTTATTAGAATTACCAAAATCAAGAAACTACAACAAAGGCTCTTAAAAAAAAAAGTCCCCTAGGATCAAACCAGAATTAAACTTACTTGGCGATTTTAAGAATTAATTTTGTCACCAGATGGCTAGTAAAACAACTTTAAGATAGAAAACATAGTATGTTTAGATCTGTGCTTCTATCTTTTATACAATTGTAGAAGTTATTCTCCGAATAGAACTATGAAGCTCTTGGAAGGCCAAGAGATAGCAATTTATTTAAATGTTGTAATGTACTGGTATAGCAATGAACAGATGAATGCAGTTTCTATTAGTTACTTGTAAATGCCAAAGGCTTCAAAGTCAAGTCACCCAGGAGCAGCTAAAGTAGAAAGATGAGACAGAGGTAGAAGTAGCTCGAATAGCACAAGGTCCCATCCTGCCTGAATGCACCCATGGGGATTCACAAAGGTGGAAACAGACAACTTTTCCCAGAGAACAAATCAGAAAACAGAACAAAAGAGAAGACTGAAGGTTTCAACGAACACAGATGAGGAGGTAACATGGCAGAAAATATAATTAAAAGATAAGTAAGAAGCAAAGGGTTTCTAAATTCAGACGAAGAATTTAAAACTTTACATGGTTCTAAACTGTGCCACTCTAATGTGGATCATTAAGGCCAGATCTATAGAACCTTCCACTCCATGTACCTACAAGCAGCTTAAAAAACAATAAACTAACATTTCTCTCTCCCCACCCCACAGTCCAGCAGCAGAAACAGCACCAAGATGGCAGCACATAGTCTCAAAAGTTGGAGTTCACTTTACTTAACACCAACTCCTCTCCTAAATTATGCAGCGAAATTTACACATTCTGAGAAAAACAGAAACGTAATTAGGGATCTGGAAAAGTACACATGAAAAGTAAGGGAACTGAGTCTAGAATTCAAATGCAATAGCATACAGAAAAGACAATATCCAACTTTTAACCATCCCTTTCCATACTTGAAGGAGATGCGTAACCTGAAAAATGTAAAATTCAAAAGATTTCATCAGATCTTTCTCAGAGAGTTCACTTACAAGTTTGCATCTACAAAGAATCAAGACTTCTTCAACTTCTCTCTCTTTAGCATACATCATTAAAGTTGATACTCAATACAAAAGTGTTTTTAAGTAATATGGGCTCTAACTTCTTCTGCTTTTGACCTAACACTAAGCCTGTGCTACTGGACATCAGAAATAAATATCCTTTACAGAGACACTAACTGAGCACAGTTTTTTCTACTCTGCCCAGTAGCACCCAACTCCAATCTAAACAGGGCACTGTGAAAGGCCAACTACTTGACCCAGCTGGGTAGTTCCACATATTCTGAAATGGTATGTTACATGTAAACACTAAATGAATCCTTTCCTCTAGCCCACTTATTTCACACCATTCTCCTTTTAATCTTCTTCTCTGGATCCTACTAGGATTTATTATTGACACTACCTATATAAGCAATTGCCAAGACTTAGATGAAGAGATTTTTTTTCTATCTGTAGTTCTTCATCTAAGACCAGCACCATCCCATGCAGTTTCTTCCAATGATAGCAACATTAAAGTTCAGCAAGTGGCCATTCTCTTTGCAAAAACCTCCGATCTAATTTCTACTCTGTTCCAGAACAATCAATTTATCATTTCAGAAAATGACCGAAGGGTCTTGGAAATAATTTTGAGATGTAATGTCCATACTGTCCCTGTTTCAAAAAACAGAAGTTCTGCAACTGTTGAGTTTCTGACTATTTTATATGTCTTAATGGCAAACGCCTTTGCAGATGTTTCAATAAAAAAGTCTGTAATCCTTCCTTAAAGCCAGGGATTTTTTTGTTGTCTTTGTTGTCGTTCTTGCCTCCCCTACTCAACAACCACTTTTAGCCCCTTCATAGTCTTACAGGTAAACTTGTAGATCTTCTACCAGTTTACTACAAAACTAGTTAGTACTGGTAGGCTTCTACTATTCTATGTTCTCTCTCTGCCATGTCCACTTCCCATCTCAAAAACCTTTCTTGAAGTGAATGTCACCTGTGCTGGCAAATTGAGAGTGCATAATTTCTAGCTGTTCCTTACAGCCCTACTATTCTGTCACAACAAGAAATAAGCTAATTTGCTGAATTTCTGGCTCTAATTATCAACCAACTGAATGAAATGTCATTCTGCAACTAAGAATAGGATTGAAGAGTCAGGTGCACTAGCTGCAGTAATGAAGTTGCTAAAGTTAAACAATTAAACACAGTTCATTTTTTCTTATTTAATAAATTATATAAAAAAGTGAAACTTTTTTTTTACACATTATTAAAAAACAGTTTCTTATCTAACTTCAGCAATAATACAAGCAATAATGAAACCAATTTAGATTTTTGGGTGGACATTCCATATCCCATTTAACTGGAGTCCAGTGTGCACAGCCTCACAAGTACTGATGACTTTTCACTCCCAGGGTTGGTCTTCTTTTGTGTTGTTCTGGTTCCATGGACGACCTCACTGTTCATTGGGGGGAAAAAAGAACCAAACGAAACAAACAAAAAAACAAACCCATCTTCCTTGGTTAACATTGAAAAAAAACAACAAAATGTGGCAAGTTTCAACAGCTGTTCAAACCATAAGTACTTTTGTATCATCATACAGATGTTCAATTACGTTTGTCACAGCAACAGTAACATGGCATTTTATCTTTAGCCTTGAAGAAAAAAAATGAAACACGATAGTTTATGCACATACACGCACAGAGTACACTTGACAAGAACACTTTTATGTGGTTTACATTTCACTTTTATTTAATCCTCAAAACTGCCCATATTGCAGGGGTTTTCTTGATGAAATATGGAACTGAGCAATTAATTCTACAAAATTATGGTAAAAACTTGCTCGTTTTTCTACCTTTATTGCTAAGAAACTTTACAGGTGCACAGTTTGTAAAAATAACCCTTTTAAGACTGAATGTACACACATGCTACAGGATTTTAAAAAATGACATTAGCATAGCACCTCCAGATGGGGCAAATGCAGCGCTGAACACAGAATGTTTACGAAGTTAGAACTGCTCATTTATTTTACAGCTTCTAAAGGGAAGAAATTGTTCAGTCCTAAAAGGGTTAAGTAGGAACCCTAATATACTTCTTTTTCTAACAAAGCTGCCACTCAATCCCACAGTACAGTGCTTGAAAACAAAGTCAAAAGTCTGGCACAGGAAAGTATACACATTTGTTCAGTACTCATAAACACTGCTGCTTTTGAAAGAAAGTAAATAATATGGTTAATAATTGAAGAGCATCTTAGTTTCAAGATGGACATCTCTATGGAGTCATTTAATTCACAAGTGGGTAGCTTACTTCCAATATATAATTTGTTTCACTTAGCATAAATATTTTCTATATGGGGAATTCATCAATTTATGTCTTGAGTTAATGTCTTTTCATGTAACCATTCTGATTTTATAAGTCTGTGCAATGAAAACAAGTACAGAATACCATTATTAACACATTTGTGGGACGCCCTCAGGGCAAATAATTAGGAAAAATATCAGCAGCAGATTATTAAAGACTATGCTAGTGTTGAATTCTGAAACGCAGTTCCAAACAACAGAAAATAAGAAAAGGCATAGCTAAATTAGAGCACTCACTTTGCTTTTTCTTCCTATAGTTGGAACTATAACAACATTCTGAACACAGACTCAATTTCTATGTATACAGAATTAACAGCAGACTTAACAGCTAGACTTGAACAGTTTTAAGAGTTTCATACTGAAACACTCTATAAGTAGTTTTATCAAAATCTTGAGATATTGTTAATATCATGAAAATTGATTAACAGCTCACAAGGCCAATATATGTAACAATATCACCCCACAGAAAAAAAGTTCAGGAAGATAATATATCTGAACAACTGGACGTATTAACAACAGTAAGGACCTGGAAGACCATTTCTGTACTACAGAATAACTACTGGCAACAAGAGAGCCACAAGCCAAATGAAAAAATGTGGTTTAAAATGGTCTTGTAAGCAGAATAGGCTCTTTTTTCACCCACTTGGCTGTAGTGTGTAGAACAGCAGATATTAGGCTAAATCTTTACAAGTCAAGGGATATTATATCTATTGGGCAAAATTACTGCACATAAAGAAACTGAATATAAAAAGTATTGCATTTATATGTAAAAAATTTAAAATAATGAGTATAAAAGCACATGTCAAGTTCTGAAAAGCTATTTTAAATAGTCTTTGAAGGTTAAAAAGGCTTGTTATGGTTTGCCTGCTGTGTGTCTATTACGGTTTCGTGAATACCCTCTAGATCTGATATATGTATCTTGCTTATTTTAATTCTCAGTCTAATCAGTGATGAAAATCTGTGGCTCTTGAACTAAGCTGTACTGTAAGATATTTATGTGCTTCTAACAAAAGCACTGTGAAACGATTCCTGCCACAACACAATAAACCAGAATTTTACAGCACGTACAAAGGTAAACAGATTTGCAAGTAAATGCCAGTAAACAGTTTAAAACCGAGATAAGGCCACAATGAATCCTGCCCTTGGTCACTGAAATGGAGATGAGGTGAGGCAGCATTCACTAGTGCTAGGAACCAGCATCGCGACACGGGAACGCGTTTGTAATACGGAACAACGACTATGAAGGCCTGTGGTAGAGTACAAGCACATTTCAGGAGGATAGTGGCACTGATGTTACTATCTGCTAAATACGCTTTGTAACCAATTTCTTCCTTTAAACACATTGTTTTCACACACACAACGGCACACTAAAGCAAATACGTAGAATGGAGCGTCAGAGTACACAGATATGGTGCAGAGACGATGCCTTAAAATGGTGATGGGTGTTGAAACTGGAATAAGTGGTCAGAAATAAAAACCCTATGAAAATGGTCAACAGGTAAGCTTGTAAGCAATGCACTGTAGGAAACCACAGGTTCACATTTACACAGCAGTTGTGACTTTTGCTTCAGGGTATAGAAAAGGCTGAACACACCATGAAATTTGTATTTTGGCTTTTAAAGAGGAAGATCACACTGTCAGAACTTGTCCTACAAGTCTATGCCTAGCTCTGTGACTACAAATGAGCTACTGGGGTATACTTTCAAATACAAATGAAGCAGGCAGGTCTACAATGAGGGACAAAACATGGTAGAGTCAAAATGAAAAACAAATGCAACAACCAACAAAGTCAAAGTGCAAATGAGCCTTGAATTTATGCTGGAGAGAAGACTTGAATGTTGCACAAGCTGTTGGTAGGGAAAGGGAAACCCACAGGAAACAAGGATGGGAGGAGCTAACATCTTCATAGTGCTTTTATGATTTTCTATTTGCCCGTTTCTAAGTAATAAAATTTACTTCTAGTTATTACTGTATGATCACTTCACAATGAAAGCACGTTCTCAATACAAGTGTTACACAAAAGTCTGTCCTAATTTACTGAACAGTATGAAGAAAAACATGCTCGTTGTGATTCTTAAGTGATGAAGGGCATCACCTACCAATCCCATTTGTAGCACATACTTCTCATGGTACTTTAGTTACATGCCAACAAGACAGAAGACATGCTGCCAAATGAAGTTATCGGGAACATTCCACTTTTGAAATAAAACATTTAACTTACACTTAATACAAATTATGTACAAGATTAGAAAAACCTGAACAGATCCTGAAACATTTTCAGATGTAGTATGACTGAGCAAGGGAGAGGGGGAGTAACCCAGTAACAACCCTTCAAAAACACCAACATATGCCTGTGACATGAACAATCATTAATATGACTGCTTGAGATGCCACTTTTAGGAAAAAAAAACTCATGTAATGTTAGAACCTCATGAATTATCACTATAAATACATATTTAAAAAAGAAAAACAGAAATAACTATTAACAATGACTGAAAACAGAGCACTAAAGTTAACATACATTGCATGTATTGCAGGCAAGGCAGAGGCATTTTTTAAAGCTTTTGCACAGACTTCATATAATCTTAAAAAAAATATGCTGGCCTTTACAAGGTTCTACTTGCTGAAATAAAAACAATTTCAGTTCATAAAAAGTCACAAGACTTCAGTTTAAAAAAAGGAACAGTTCCAGCCACAGACCAAAAATATATATTTTTTTTTAAAACTGGAAGAGTATGGTAATTAGATTATACAAGCATGGTCAGGCTTGGAACCTGAATATACTTCAGAGCAAAAGCTCAGAGGAAAAAAAAATATAAACTATTTGGTAACAAAAGTGTACTATATGTTGTGATACAAAAAAGGTATGGTGAAAATGTACCTTTTATACTAAAGCTTATACAAGTTCCTTGGTCCATAAAAACTATGTTGTGTTCATGTTTTCTAGTTTGCTCAACATGTATCCCAGCCACATTTTTGTTTCTTGCCCACTAAAAAAAACACAGCTGAAAAATAGATTTTCAATAAAGTTCTTATGTTTCGGATGTTGGTTTTTTTCTTTTTTTTTATTGTGGCTTCTGTTTTTAAGATCAGCACTTGCAGGTAACAAGGTTCAAATCATATCACCTAAAATGGAAAAGTGTTTTCCCATGAAACCACAAAAATTGTTCAGTTCTCTTGAATGTAGCACGAAAAGTCAATTAAAGTCCAGACAAACAACAGTAGTTAGGAAACTACAGTTGCAGTAGATGATGTGACATTGGTGGGGTTTGTGCTGACGCTTGTGTAACTTCCCTCGCTGTTTGTGTTTGTTTCACTGGAAGCCATGAGGCTTGAGTTGGCTCTGAGGATTGCTCCAGCAGCGCTGCAGTGTGGCCGTGGCCCTGGCTCCGGTGTGTATGTAAAGGTAAGGCTGGTGGAGTAAATTATGCCATCGTTACGGACCAAAGTTACTGGAACCTGGACGGGCTGTCGGACCCACCTCCAACCCTCTCGAAATGCAGAAATGTCTGGAACAACACAAAGCATGCTCTCTGCACATCTGAAAAACAGGAGAGTCAACTGAGCACAATGTACTTAAGTTGAAAGAATAAAATAGAACACAACAGTTCAGTTGTAAGGGACCTACAATATTCAACTAGTGCACACACTGATCACTTCAAGGCTGACCAAAAGTTACAATCATATTATTAAGGCCCAATGCCCTTTATTTGCTTAAACACAGAGAGGCTAGGGGCATCAACCACCCTTCTAGTGTCTAACCATCTTCTCAGTGAAGAAATGTTGCCCAATGTCCAGTCTAAATCTGCCATGGTGCAGCTCTGAACCATTCCCACGTGTCCTGGCATATGAGAGCAGGAAGCAGAGCTAGGCACCTCCCTCTCTACTTCCCCTCCTCAGGAAGCTGCAGAGAGCAAAGAGATCACCTCTCAGCCTCCTTTCCTCTAAACTAGACAAGCCCAAAGTACTCAGCTGCAACTCCTAAGCCCTTCCAGCCCTTCACCAGCTTTGATGCCCTTAAACTGAGGGGTTCAGAACTGCACGCAGTGCTTGTGGTGAGGCTGTACCAGGGCTGAATGCAGAGGAACAGTCAGCTAGATGCGGTTTGGCCTCCCTGCTGCCAGGGCACATTGCTAACTCATCCTGAGCCTCTGGCAACCAGCAATGCCAGACCCCTTGCTGCAGTGCAGAAAAGCGTACACTTGAGTGTGTACACAAAAATACACTCTTCAAAACACCCAGGAGAACATAAACACCATAAAAGTAATGGAAAATACTGTACCTGTACATGGTTTCAGCTTCCACATCCCCAAACCAGACACGTAAATTTGGAGTGAAGTTCTGTCCTGTAAGTTCCAACATTGCTACATCCCCACCACCATTCAACTGGAAAGGGAGCAAATAGAAAAAGAAGAAAAAAAATCCCCCCAATTATGTAGTAATGAAAATAAACACTCTTCCCTCAGGAAAAAACAAACAAAAAACCCCCACCAACCAAAAGGAGTCACAAACAAAACCTTCACATGAAGATAAGAACTTTAAACAATGCTGTTTCTATCAGCTGGACAAAGCCAAAACACACACACAATCTACACAACTGAAGTATAAAGAAGTAACACACCTAAAAGATACTCCCAATTAATTTGATAATATGAAGAAATTTCAAAGTTTTGATAATAGCCACTTAAAACAGATGTCAACAAGGCTTTGAAAACAGAGAACAAAATCTTTCAGAGAAGGTATTAGGGGAGTTTTTCCTCCGCCAAATGCTGGTGGTTTTTTTTTAGCAAGGCTCTTTATGATCTATAAATGGCAAGAGTCAAAAACAATTTCTAAATAATCAAACAGAAGGCCTAGGGATATCACTAGCATAGTACTTTCAGAAATAAAATTCTTATCGTATACAACAATATTCGTATTATTCCTATGATGGATAGGCTCGTGTATTCTGAAATGTAAGAAAAAGTATTACAACAAAGTAATTTTATTCTTTATAAAGCTATTGAGACTGTTTTCCTACAGTATTTCACAAGGGTACCACGAACGTTAAATGAATATGACAAAAATAATCTCACACAAAACAGTTTATTAAAACAAACTATTAACTTACTTGAAGACTTTCTACAACAGGCACAGGTGTCACTGGAGCATGGACTGGACCCATCCCCTCATAAAATGTATATTCTGCTTTGTCTGTGCTAATGATTGTCCAAGAAGCTCCATCATTAATCATTTCTTTATTTGGTTCTTTTGGGCATGGAGTGGCCTTAGAGAGAAAGAAAAGTTTTAAATCTGATCTGTAGACATGTTTGTCAAGTCACAGACCTAAAAACCAACTCAGCCAGTAATAATGCCTGTTATTTCAAAAACATCTTTATTTATGTTTTCCTCTAAAAAATGGCCTAGAGAAACACTCTTCACATTTCAGAAAAACTACTAGAAAACTAGTATTTTTGAGAACACCGTAACTCTCACCTACGACAGTGTCACCTCTCCAACTTTATGTTTGAGTTTTATTTTAGTTCAACTTTCAAAATTCTAATGTTATTCAATAGGCGTTAATAAAAAAACTACAGCAACTAGAAGTAGCTGCTTTAAAACAGACCTTTTATTAATACAAAGCATCTAAAACAGCTGAAGACTGAAGTGGAACACTTTTCATTAATTATGATTTTTATCTGACCAAGATTTTTTTTTCTTTTTAGAGTTCTTCACTCTCCACAAAATGATGGAAAACACAAGTTTGTATTTCAGTGTTAGTGCATAGGCACAGGAGAGAAGCTGAAATGATAGCCTTGCAAATTAGAATAATGGAATCATAGAATGGTATGCAGTGGAAGGGACCTTAACGATCATCTAGTGTCTCCCTCTAAATACTACTAAATTAGTATACATGTATATACAGATAGATCGATTCATAGATAGAAAATATACAGACAAATATTTTTTTATGGCAACAGAAGCCCCTGCACAATAACTAGATTCTGTTTCCCTTCATTAAGCTTTAAGGGTATATTGGTATGTAACCGCAACCTTCACTCTTCAAAGTGGTAGATAAACTTCAATTAGAATGAATTGTCCAGATCAGATGCTAGAAATCAAAGGTGTATTTTCATGTGGACTCTTCATTCTGGCATGATCATGTAAAAAGCACTGAAAACAGCTCACAAGGGAAGTGTGTGACATGGATAGTAACTACAGATCTTTCCAGATTCAAGATGCCCAAATGATATTTCCATCAGAAACATACTGAGCTTCTGAATTACTAGCCCAACTTCAAAAGAGAAGCCATTATATGGGAACCATTGTATACTATTTTGAACCATGCACCTTTCCTATAGGCTGATTGCCATTCTTGTTGGCATGGAACGACATACTTTGAGTCATAAGAAACAAAACCAAATATTTTTTCATATGAAAAAATGATCAATCCTGTAAAACTCCTTGACTAACTTTTTTCAGATTTTTAAAGTCCATGAAGTGGAAGGCAAATGCCACAGAATTTGCTCTCAAAATCCTGTTACATCAAGAATCATTTCAGTAACACATTACTCCTTCTGTTACAGAAATCTTTGAAAGGTTTCAATTCCTCTTCTAGAGAAGTATACTTCCTTGCCATTTCCAAATAGGGCTCCAGGGACATTTCTCCCTTTTTCTTTCCTTTCCTTTTTTACTAAATTTTCTCAACAGGCAGCACTGGAAGATTAAAATGCCTCAACATCATGCTCAGTACCTCATGTACTGTCTGGCTTCAACTGGAGACAGAAGTTACAACTTGGGATCCTGGAGTTGCCACTGACAGTTTTCTGAAACCACCACCTCAACGTGTGGTGGCAGCTGCAAGTGATGACACCATGTAGGACACCATTAGATAGAAGTCATGAGAACAAGCTGCCTGGCATTATTTTACCAGTGTAAATCCTCTGTTCATCTAATTATGTAATACTGTGTGCAGTTGCAGTCTCCCTGGCTAAAAAAAGTCAGAGGAAAAAATGAGAAGGGAGAGAAAGGCCAACTGAAATCACCAAGGAGGGCTGAACTTATGAGAAGAAATTGAGAAGACTGTGATTTTCCAATTAGGAGAGAAGGAATTAAGATGTTGATGGCTAAGTAAATGCAGAACTGTTGCTCACTGAATACTGAAAAACTGGAAATCGGAATCACTCACAGAAATTGTTACATCATTCAAAAAATACACTGAAAGTACTACACAGAGAACAGGAAACCTCCTGAACTTTCTGACACAGGTTAGTGAAGAAAAGGATCATCTGCACCATTCTACATCATTCTAAGGTAATCAAACTGATGTACACATTACAAAATGACACTGAAAGAGTCAGGGATGCAGCCTTTAACAACACTTGGAATAAGAAGTGTGGGTGCTGGCAGAATACAACTACACTGGACTGCGAAATAGAACCAGATCCACCTGCTTCCTGTAAGCACCAACTCCTACTGCTCCTGGTAGACTAGATATAGACATGGACTATGCTCTGACCCAATAAGGCACGATTAATAACCTTTCTCCATGCTCCAGAACACACACGTCTTGAAAGAGCTCTGGCTGGTACCTCAGCAAGTGAATTTCAAGGTTCATGCTCACCTGCAAATTTTTTACAGCCTCTTTGCTTTCAGTCTCTATGGTCTCTGTATAGGGCTACTTCCATTTACCCAAGAGGGACTTGTCATGCTAAAGTTTCAGGATTCTGGGGGGTTGTTGCTATTATTGTTGTTTTGGTTATTGAAGAGTTTTTTGGGTGGTTGGTTTTTTTTCTGTAAACAGTGACCATAGTTTGTCTACATTCTTACTATAGGAACAGTATATACATTCTGTTTTTCCTGGTCTTTGTTTTCTGATTCAAAATAATAAAAACAGATAAAACTGGATTTGTCTCCTGACACCGGCAGAAAGAGTTTATCTTCCATTGTGACTTCACCAACCAAAGCATGGTAACAGCCTCATGTGCAAGCTACCAGAGTTTATTCAGTAAGTATAAGCAGCGAATACCTACTCCACTAAGAGGATTCAGGATAGGGGGTTGTCCTTTGTCTTGGGGTGACTTTATGATGTTTCCCACATTGCCTACTCTATGCCGAGAAAATGAATCTTGTGCCTTTCTGTGCCTTTAAACTGAGCCCAAGAGGGGAGAGAAAGAAAAAAACAGTCAGAGGAACTTTTTCAAAGTAGTTTTGTGCTTCAAGGTCACTTCTCTCTGTTGTTCTGCTGCTGCAGGTAGATAGCTGCTGCAGAGAGCAGGAGGAAAGCACCTTCTGGCTTTTTCACCAGCTCTTGGCTCCTTTTCTCAGATGAGAGAGATGGAGAGTCAAACTCCTGTGTTTCTTGGGACTTCATTTTCTTCTTCTCTTCTCGACTTGTTCAGAACACCAGAACATCAGAACCTCACCGGGACACCTTCCACCAACCTGGAGGGGGACTCTCCATGCCGACTCAACTCTGATGAGGAGAGACCACACCCACAAGAAAGACCTATAACTCTTCCAGGTTTCTCCCGACAGCGAGAGATTTTATTATTTAGCATTATTATTCCTTTCTTGTATGTTTATTAAATAAATACTTTTGTTTTTCACTTTCCTGAGGAAATATTTCTTTTCCCAAACCTGGTGGGGGAGGAGTGACTACAACTTGCTTTCAATCACAGAGTATTTTCCTTTGAATTTTGTCTCAAACCAGGACAAATATTACTTGGTGCCCAACGTGTGGCATCCTTCTCTGGGTCTGGTCTCTCTCTCTCCTCTTTGCAGCTGGGTTGGCGTGAGGGACCTCCCTCCAGGCCGGTGGAAGGTCTCCCAGTGAGGTTTTGATGTTCAGGTGCTCTGAACAAGTCCAGAAGAGAAGAAGAAGAAACCAAAGTCCCAAGGAAACAAAGTTGAACCCCCCATCTCTCTCTGGAGAAACAGAGCCAAGAGCATGCTTCCTCCCCTCTCTGCAGCAGCAACAGCAGCTATACTCCCCACAGCAGAACAACAACAGGGAGGAGTAGTGACCTTGAAGCACAAAACTGCTTTGAAAAAGTTCCTCTGGTTTTTTTCTTTCTCTCCCCTCTTGGGCTCAGTTTAAAGGCACAGAAAGGCACAAGACTCATTTTCTCGGCATAGAGCAGTCGATATGGGATACATCATAAAGTCACCCCAAGACATCCTTCTAACTCCTACCCATGTGGAAAATTCAGAGCTCTTATCAGACTGGGCTCCATGAGTGCTGCTGAAACTGAAGAGTGGTACAACATCCTGATAGTCCCACAGGCAATTCCAGGATGCTGAACTAAGGCAGCTGTCAGAGAAGGAGGAGTTTCTTCTTCATTCAGCGCTTCCTATACAGTACTCTAAGAATGATTAAATTACAGGCTGATCCTGAGTTATTGTAATTCACATTTCACAGCTTTCTCTCCTTAATAATAGTGATGTCTTAGGTTTTAGCTTTTATATTTTTCAGATCCTGAATTGCCTAGTATGGAACTCTGAAACTTCATATAGCCTGTTAGCTACAGTTCTCACACTTAAGTTTAGACATAACGAACTCTCTCTGGGCCTGAACTCAAGGACACCTTGTTGTCCCAGGCCCTGAAATACGTAAACTGAGCCTCTGGACAGGGGAGCAAACTTGGAGTAATTACATCATTACTGAAATTATAACTGGAGAACTAACCCTGATATGCAAGTGGACCAAACTTGTAAAAGTGTGAGAAACCCGTGATTCAGGGGCCATCTTGGCTGGAGCCCCTCAGAGGCTTTACACTCCCAAGGTGTACCTTTGAAGGCCCTTCGAATAAATACCCGCTTTTATTCTCTTAATCTTGTGTAGCCTCTGTTTTCAGGTAGCCATTTCAAGGCATCAATAGTCCATTCTCCTTTACAAGAATACATATATTGATATATATTGTATTATATACACATAATATATATGTATTTCTGCTGTGTGCTGTGGGTAGAAACAACAAATCTAGTCCCTTCTGAACCACAGGTCATGAATATGTTTACTGAAATAGGAAAAAAGCTTCCCATATTCTCTTTCCGTTATACCAATTCAGGACAGAATTCAACTGAGTCTTTACCAAGCCTTCCTGTCCCTTCCCTTAAACTAAGGGAAATCTTAAATGTTAGCTTCTAATTTCCTAGTTCTACTTTTCTTAGCCAAGAAGGTACAGCTGTTCTAAGGAGGTCCTCAATCTTTCCCAAGCATGGCTACCTTCCTGGAGCACAGCATAATCTCTCAACACCCTTTGTTACTTGAGCTGCCCCCAAAATACTTAAATAAAATTCCAATACTTAGGTAATCCTGAACTTGGTCAAAGTCTTCACGGAGTCACAGAATATTCTGAGTTGGAAGTGACCCACAAGGGTCATCAAGCCCCACTCAAGTAAGGACTGAGCCTGTTCAGGGATTGAACCCACCACCTTGCTGTTTTTAGCACCATACTCTGACCAGCGGAGCTAACCTCAGGGTCCTTATTGGTCTGCTAGGAATTACCATGTGGAAGTGTTAAAAGTGTGCTAACATACAAGAGACTAAAATCCAATGTTTTTCTCCACCTGCTGGAGAAAAAATATTTCTGAAACAGTTACATTCTTTACAGACAAATCAAATTTCCGTGGCTTTTCAAGTTATTGTGGGCAACTGCCACAGCTGTCCATGTTTACACTCTTAGCCAAGAGCAACACATGGCAGCTCTACTGAGTGCATAATGAAACAAGACATCATCAGCTGTATCATTTCCTATTTGCTGTAACCTAGAAATGAACACACAAATAAGTGGTGCAGCTCCAGAGGCATACACCAACATGTTAAGCCACAGTATCATGATTGCATGCACAAATTTCTAGTGTGTTTCCTTTTTCTCTACAGGAGAAAACAAAATTCATTTTCCAGACAGACATAAAAGAAGATTATAAGGAAAGAAAAACAGATTCGTAAAGGCACAGACAACAATTTGTTGCTTTCCATCCTCTCTTTTCAAAAAAAGTATTAGACTCACATTCAAAACCTACTGCAAAAATGCTGTTCATACACACTTTGGGAATATTTGGGAAAACTTTGCAACCACACTTCTCATCTATTGAAACAGTTTTAAACAACTTACTTGAAATTGGATTATTCTCTCCTGGGAAAGGCACAAATACATTCTCTCAGTGTCTTTAAGGTAAAATGCACATTTATGGAGCTGTGATACTGGATCATCTGCATCCAATAATGCCGTTTGTTTATCTACTTTTCGAATTATCTGTGAATGAATATTGTACATATACATTTAGGACAATTTCTATACTTTATGACATACATACAGTCAGTAAAGGAAGTGAAAAGTAATTTTTTAAACATTTCCATGCTTCCCATTTTGATATCAACATTAGATCCATAATTCTTAATGCTTTTGGAACAAGAACACAACATTGAAGCAACACTCAGTACTACCTCAATGTGCTGCATGCATATATATATTTTATTATATTTGCTGAAGGGATGAGGAAAAGAACTGAAGCTTCAGCAAGATCTACTTTTGTCCCATTTGCTGGTGTAAAAGAGCAGTTATTAATTTATTGTTATCTTCAATTATTAATTGCTATTATTAGTAATTAATATGCTTCTACAGAAGCCTTCACCAATGATAGGATCAACAACATTCTGTGGTAAACTGGTTGCTGAAGGAAAATAATTAAAATAAGGATTAACTAAAGGTATTGAGATGTCCTCAAGTACATCCTTTAAGTTTCCTTAAGTTTTGGAAACAACAATCACAAAATATCTTAACAGTAGCTGGTCATTAAATATTACCTAAAGACAACTGCAAAGAACAACTGTTCCTTACATCTGGCACTTCAGTGAAAAAATATCTGCTGACTTAATTCAGATCTGTTTTACCAATTTATTTCTAAAAATCGAAAGCTATTCCCTTAGAGAGTGAAAATCTGTAGCTCATAATTTTAACTCCAAGAAAGAAGTTAAATACTTTATGCAACACTACTAGATGCAGCAACCAAAGTGCCTGAATATTTCTAAGTTGGCTTTCTGATTGTCAGCTATGTCCCGTGCAATATCTAATGATAATGAAGAGTATTATTAGCAATATAAATTTAAAGGTTAATTTTTTTCTTTTAAATTCTTTGCATGTGCTTATAAAATATCTCCAAGTTACCTTTTAATTGCATCACCTTCCACCAGTCCTGTAAGGAAGTATGAGAAATGTTCCCAATGGCAAATAAAACAGGAACCTTTAGCCTAATTTGTTTTAATCTATTTCTACTTACAAATAAGGTTTCTGGAATAATAAATAATGGCATCTCCTTTCAGCAATAAGAAAGTATTAACATGAAGTCCACAAAAAAGTGGCATCCTCTTACTGCATTTCATGTGCTTGAACTGTATCAGTAGTGTAACCACATCTGGATTTTACTGTCAAACAATGCGATTTAAGGGAAAAAAAAACCTAGTGAAATTTTAATTTTGTACCATGTCTGCTGAGCAGGCTATTGTCTTTTTTTTTTTCCAGCCAGGTTTGGTATTGGGAGAGAATTTCTCATTACAGTCCTAGCAAAATAAGTCTGGGAAGGAGAACAGAACTCCAGGAAAGCTGTTTTTATACTGGCACATTCTAAAGATTGCTTCTACCTAAAGAAGAATTAGCAGAGCCTTGTACGAAACTCATAATGGGCTGACAAACCACAATATCACAGAAGACCTCATATGAAGCACTATTGATTATTAATCACAAAAAATTCCACTTAGGCTGGCATTAAGTGCATAAAACAGGAAAAAAAAAAATCTGTAATTACACTTAACCTTATTTACAAAACTCAGTACTGTGTATCCAGAAGTAATTTTTTTTGTTTGGTTCATGAACCTTAACCAGTTATCCCAAAGGCAGTTCCCATGTTTCAGACTTAAAACAGGTATTATTAATAAATATGAAAAAATGGTTTTGCAAGCTGGCACCGGTACAATATATCCTCAGGAGCACACAGAAGTGCTTTTGGATTCAGATCAGTCGAGCATTTTTAAAGCTGTTCTGGAGCTCAACACAGGGAACTGTCCTACTGGCTGCAAATATTTTACTCATCTATTCGATATCAATATTTAAAGCATTTTGGAACAGGGGAATCTAAAATAGTGTTTTTAAAATAGACAGATTAAACAATTTTGACAGGCTTGATTTCTGAAAAATTCCCTATGCTTATTTTACAAGTTGTTCTTCATTTACAAAAATAATCTACAGATACAAAAATACGTTTTCATTAAAATAAATGCCATTTTCCATATAAAACATATATTACCTGAAGGCAACACACAAAGCCAAAAACTAAACACTGCAAACCCAACTACAAAATTACATTAAGTTGCCATCTATAAATTAATTACAGCATTGGAGAAATTAAACTGTACCAGTCTTGGGAGTGCCATGCCAGTAACTGAGCATACAAGTTTGACAGTCTGCCCATAATGAATGTAGCCATCTCTCACTGTGAATTCTTCTCCTTCTGATTCATCATCATCCACTGCATGAAACAGAAATTTTCAGAATTATTTGTTTTAGCCACCATTTTTCTTGATAGGAGAAACATTTAACATCATGCTATTACATCAAATATACACTCAGTAACAAAAACAAGTCTGCATATGGGCAATTAATATGGAGGAAAAAATGCAGGATGTTTTTTTGTGAGGATGAAAAAAGAGTGAAAAAATCACACAGATTTGCTTTTACTTACAGAGGTGAATGAAAAACGCTCCCCACTGTTGCGAACTGGCATGGAAATTGCCACCTTCTACGTGCAAATATCTGGTGCTAACTGTTTGGGATCGAAGTCTATTAAATAGTGCCACTTTTGTCCCTGATGCAATACATACTGCAAGGAACACATACAGACTTGAGATTATAAAATTACTTCATTATTACATAGAAAAGTAACAAAAAGTCACAAATAACATAGAATAAACTGAAGAATACTTGAAATCAAGACATAATTATCAAATATTGGTTCATTCAGAAAATATTTATATTTGTGACAGACCAAAAATAGTCATAATATTATGAGTGCAATAACATACATAGTGGCTGTTCTCCAAAGGCATGCTAGCTCACAGAATTCTGCCACTTAGCCAAATGGGCCAGTGCATGCCAGCTGAAAACTCCTTCTGTTCATAGTTCTCCAACAACTGATTATTTAAGCAGAAGCTTTAGCTTGCCCTTGTGAAGTACTTAAGACACCTTTCAGCAATCATTTGAAGAGTATTTCAAATATAAAGAAGTATTCTTACAAATCACAAGCAATTGAAAGGAAGACAGATGTAACTATGTCAAATCATAACCATGCAACTTGAAATGTTCTCAGATCTGAACTTACTTATCATTCAAAAGAGAGAAATGTAAAGTTTGCTCCCCTAAAAAAACCAACAACTAAAATTTTGCCATCAGAACGGGCATGGTGTTCTACTTGGTTCATATTTACTATTGAAGATTTCTCGGTTCATATTCACTGTCCATCAAAACTATCTGTCTCAATACAAATTCAACAGTGCATACTCTGAGCCCACGGGCGTGAACTGCACAGCAACAGATTGCCTTTAGTCATGTGCCAAGCTAGCGGCCCCGAGATCCACATTCCATAGGTGAATGGGTTCCAGCCCAACACAGATGGAAGAGCCTTTTAAAGCACTAGTGAAGAGAGAGAGAAAAACAAACAAAAAAAAAGGGTATCTCTTGAGGTGCTCCAGTGGTATGCAGGCAAAAAACGTTGGAGGAAAAGCAAAAACGTTCCCAATTACACAGTAGCACCAGAGATATCATTAGTTGAAAAACACGGTAAGCAAATAAATCTGGGTGAAATATCACCATACAGATTTCTTGAATGACTACTTAAAAGGAACCATGCAAAACAAAAATAAGAACAACATGAAAATGGCATGAGACAGCAAGAAGGTGGCTGTGATGTGACGAAGTGCAGTTTGGATAACATGATGCTACTCATTTACCACAATCTGAAAGCAATCTCTTTGATGCTGATCAAAACATTCTAAGCACCAGATCATGGCAGTTAAAGAGATCCAAAAGCTTAGAGAGCCGAGGTAGAACATTTTTTATACACTTCTCTACATGAATTCATTCCTCAGAATGCATGGGGGTTTGGGTGGGCCTTTTATATTTACTAAATAATTAACCATGACTGAATGAAACTCAACAGGCTAACCTATTTATAGAAGAATATTTTAAAATACACTGATGTGTACAGTTCTGAAATACAGCAAAAAACCGGAAGTTTAAAATTTTATTGTATTTCCTTTGTAGTCAGACCTTAGAATACATAACAAAAAATTAGTAGGAAACAAAATTAATTGCTACATAAAGAAAAAACTGAAATACTTACAGTCTGCATTTTTCAGTGACTGTTTCTTTTTAGAAGGTTTGGAGATGACTTTGATCCGTTTACTGAGGAACACACCGATGTCATCACTATTGCCATAGAACATTTTTACCGATAACATGAAGTGCTTTCTCTTGTCTGAGTCTGATATGTATAATGTTTTGGCAGTGCAATAATTCTGTAGGTGAAAACATACTGGGGTTTTTTCTTTGAAGTCAACCCAGTTCAAGAAACTATACATATTTAATTACGAATGAATTGGGAAAACTGATGCAATAGTTTCTAAAACAATTTTTTTCATCTCTTCCATATGCATTTCTTTCAC
Source organism: Vireo altiloquus (assembly GCA_013396875.1). Lineage (NCBI taxonomy): Eukaryota > Metazoa > Chordata > Aves > Passeriformes > Vireonidae > Vireo > Vireo altiloquus. The sequence goes on from VZRF01012756.1 coordinate 256,105, forward strand.
GACTGCTGTTTAGCTTTGTGAAGTGTTACACTCAGCCTCATTACTCTATGATCATTCTCAAGACTCTTACCAGGACTGGAGAACATGGTTGGAGACCATAACTGTGTCAAAGCCACCTCTGAGGGGTCAAGAGCACTACTAAAAATTACACTTGATTAGGGCTGTACAGATACTACACTGGGCATGCACAAGAGATGCCTGTGCAGAAAATGTGTTGAACTAAACTTTTCTTGAAAGGATGGGAAATGATTGGGTTTTGAAACACAAGGAAGTTACTTTTAGCTAAGTGTTTATGCTAGGTGACAACAGAATTTAAAAAAAAAAAAAAATCTCAGAAGGAACTTCAATTATTCTTTTCCTATCCGGCATTATGAAGCATTTCTGGTAGACTGTGCTGAAAATACCATGTAGCTATAACATACTTCTTAATAAAACAATGAGGCAAAACGAATGCTTTTGCCACTAGTTCTACTCCAACTGTTTAAGTCAACACAAATATCTTTAAAAAAAATCTTGTAAGCAATTTACACCGCTGTAAAAAATAATCTACTTAATTTTTTAGATGCTACTTCAGTTGTTTTTTTAGGCAAAGGGACTTAAAGAATACTTCTAGCAGCAGATGTTCTGATACTTCCTTGATCAGATTATCCACTCATGCAAGCCAAGGAGAGGGACAGAGTTTGGGCCAGAAACCATATTTTAGTTAGCCACTGGTGGCTACCAAACAACCTAACAGTTTACTGACTCTACATCAACAACATACAAATTAAAGGTTAGTACCTTACTATGACCCTACAAGCCAAATCCAACTATTCAATTGTCCTAAATATTTTTGAGGAATTTTTTTTTAAACCATTATGTAATAGCTAGAGTGTAAGAAAAGGTTTCAAAGATAAGCAAGGGCATTCCTTGAAATATGCACCATGTAGCTATAAGATCCTTTGCAGTTATTTGACTGACTTATTACAGTTTTTCTACCTTTCCTTCCAAGTTCAGCTGCTGCATTTCTTGGTCACTGTTTCCTATCCCAATAAAGGCGCAAGGTTGTGATTCCTGCTCAGTGCAACCATCCCGCTCCATTTGCTCTTTTTTTTTCTTCCATCCACTGCCCATGAGATACACACACGGAGGAGGACAAAAGAACCTGAAAATGAAGAACGCATTATGGAATTACAATTTTCCAGATAAACAAACTGATGGGTACCCAATGCTTTCACATTCACACTTTGCACTTGATTTTATACAGGCATGCCCGTCATTTGCCTTGAAGATTTTCTAAAATGCAAATTAAAAAGAAAAAAAGAAAGAGAAGAAAAAGCAAGGAAAATCAGCAGTAGATGCACTGTCACTGAGAATCCTTCCAGTTCAATATATGTCAGGTAACAGTCTGCATCTCTATAAAACACTTTCTACCTTAAAAAGAGATTCTGAAAGAAAGGAAAAAAAGGCCTCAAAAATTATTAGTCTTTTGCTTTTGCAGGTGCTTAACATGATGGAGCAATTAATACACACAGAACAGTTTCACAGAATAATTTAATGGACAACTGCTGACTATAATTCCTAAACATTTAGAGTTTAGTCATAAGCAAGGAGGGAGTTGATTACATCCATGCATAAATCTATCCCAAGTTTTTACATGGAATAGATGATTTTATATCTTCATCAGTTTGAGCAAAAAATAAGGCCTAGTCTTCAGCAGCACTGACGCTAATCAGTCTAGATGTTACAACAATATGTTCAAAATTAAATTCAGCAGTATAATACAATGCACTGGTCTTGAAGTTTCTGCAAATTGTTAAAGCCCAAATCCTGAAAAGGTTTGGTTTTAGCTAGCATACAAGCTGCTGTGTTTTTACTGTCATTTCACTATGATCAAAGATATAAAGTGGAATGAGTACATCCAGTTGTGAGGTAGGTAAGAAGGCATGTAAAGGAGGGGAACACGAAAAAGTTTCTAATTATTTTATTTACTTTAATTTGGAGGGTAGTGTTATAACTTGGTGCTTCTGAAACCCAACAATGACTCCTATCTTACAGGTGATGGTTTTCTAGCTTTACTTTTTTTTTTTCTTTAATTGGGCTTGGGACAGCTGAATTCCTGGCAAGGGGAGCAGGCTCCATGCTGGGGCAGCAGCCAGTTGTGGCACCCACAGGCTGCTAAGGAGGTGGGCAGGAACTGTCAGGGCAGGGTGGTGAACTGAACTCTGGGCTGCAAGTCATGGAAAATGTTCAGAGGATGAAATTATTCGGTTTCTGAAGTATCTGTGGGAGTCCTGGGTAAGAGAGGTCAGTGCTAGGTCACCAGTTGCACTTGATGATCTGAAAGGTTTTTCCCATCCTAAATGATTCCTATTTCTATTAAACACCATTAATGGATGCACGCACACACACACACGTGTGGGCGGAAAGGAAGCAAGAGGGTAAGCAGGACTCACACTTTTATTAGACTGGCAAAGGCATTGATGGTGCCTAAGTACTGTAGGGAGCAAAGCAAAGACCTACGCTACTCTCCATCCCAGATCAGGGAATCATGGTAGTGGTCCTCTACAAACACTACTTCTCAAGCGGGGGTTATGAACTGACTCCAGTGCTAGAAAATGCAATTTTATGGGGAAGAAAATTTCAAGTAACAGATGCATTTATTCATGAGTTGATCTTTTGGAAGTAAACTGAGATTGCCAAAAAATGCACACTATGTATCGAGTCAGCTTCTGAATCCTCAAACTGAAATGACAATACAAGATCCTTTCAGTGTTAATGGATATATCCCACTAATTTTTGTTAGCTATAAGCTACTCCTGATGAAGAAGTTATACATAGATTAAAAATTAGTGTCAACCTTTATTACAGGGCAATCCTTTGTTAAAAAAAGCCTCAACCAACCAAAACTAAAACAAAAATCAACAAATCCCTTCTATTCCAAGTAATATTACATCATAAAGCACATGACATTTACCTTTCTTCCTCATGTACTCTTTTGTATTTATCTTACCGATTAGAACACAAGAAAAGAATCCTTAATTTTTTCATACCCTTTCTCATTTCAGCTTTATTCTAAACCAAGTCCTTGGAATAACTACAACCACTAGATGGCAATGAAGATCTTTAAAAAACAAGCTGTAACCCACTGATGAAGAGAAAACAAGCCACAACAATTGAAGCACTCTTAAAATTAGAACATAGAGAACAACCTTTGAAAACTTACTGAACAAAGAAAGAAACTTTTAAAGCTGATAAAATTTTAAGTTTGGTTAAAACTACGAACATGAAGAAAGAGTCTGGACACTCTCAATTTGAACTGGTTCAGCCTTCAGGCATAGACAACTACAGTTTTGGGGCTTTTTAACTTCATATTTACAGTTCCAGGAACACATGTATAGAAGAGATTAGCTATGAATATTCATTCTATCCAATACAGAAAAAGTGAACCAGTTTTGAACTTTGGAAACACTGTATTAAATAAGATAATCATCAATGGAGAGAACAATATTCCTTCAGTCAATTCAGGCCAATCAATACAGAGAAAATGTGGTACTTCAAGCAGAGAAGCTACTCTAACTGAACTTGCCAGGAAGCAAGGGCTGGAAGTGAAATAAGATCAGCACCTAGTTCTGCTACACTCAGTGCTCTTCTCAAACCACAGGCTTCTGTCACAAAGGTCTGGTTTTTCAAATCATCCAAGTCATCCCTGTGTTCCTCTTATAGAAGTCTTTGCCTTCAGGAGAATTCAGATGTTTCCACCAGCTAGTTATTTTATATCCAGAGTGACTTTAGAAGGGAAGTTTCTCCTTTGCATCTGTTGGTCAATTCCAAGTTGGTCAAGCAGGAGGTGTGTTTGTCAATTACCCACACTGTTCTGAGAATGAAACTGCTCAGCAGTCTCCTTAGGAGATGAAAGAATGAACAACATCTACTAAAGAACTCAATATGACAACAAACAAATGAAAAATCATTAGGTACTACAGTGTTAAGGACAAAGCAGTGGAGTCATGGGATAAGTCCTGGAAAATGCTGTGCTTTCAATAACAAGTTTTATCCAGAGGTCAGGCACATTCAGCTCAGCGAAAGGAAGTATTTGATCAGAAATTATAGGAGCCCCTTCACTCACAGCTGTAAAACAAGACTGCAGCTACAGCATTCTCCTGCTAATCAGCAGTGATCATGTCTGAACTCTGAAAAGAACAACCGAAATACAATCTGGCTTGCAGTCTTTTGATGACCTATGCCTCGGATTCCAAAACACTTCAGTCCTTTAAACTGCTGAATGCTCACACTGTTCGAACTTTGAAGAGAGAAGTCTCAGTGAACGGTAAATATGGAAAAAAATACAAGATGTGGAAGCCAAACACCCACACTCATTAGGATTAAACAGCACCTGAGTTTCTATCAGCTGAATGCCTTTGAAAGGTGACAGTCACCCAACAGCAAACATCAGGCACAAAGTCTTAAATTCAACTAAAGCCCAGTCCTGAGCTTCTTACCTCCTGGTTTCTTTGTTAAGCTAAGAACTATTAACTTTGTGAAGCGCAAGGCTAGTATGAAGAATCAATACAAAAAAGTCAACTCCTTTCATTCCTGTTACTTAAAAGTATTGAAAACTCTCAAACTAAGCTAGAAAATCTGCATCCATGCACCTGGAATAGAGTTATTGTGATGCCTATTTAAACCAGACCACACTACATGAGATCTGCATCATCTACAGTGAGTTTTTAACAGAGTATTTCACCATCTAGTAACCCTCATCAAAACACTGAAAGGTAGTTACTGTGCTAACCTTTTAATTATGATGTGCAAAGTTTGTTAATAGCAAGTATTTTCCATGACCTCACAGCAAGTAAGACTTAAAGACTGGAACAAGATGTGGAAGTTTGTCTATGTTTTTTTTTAAGTTCTATATTTACTTGAAAGAGATGTCAAATTTAAGAAAGAATTCCTTTTGTAACTTGAATTCCTAGTTACAAAAGTAATGCAAATTAAGTTATTCTTTAAGGTTCAAAAATTAACAAGATTATATCTATACTATAACGAAGTCCCATGGAAAACAGGAAATTTCTCCATAAAAATTGGTATGAAATACATTTATTTCTATAAAAAGATGTATGCAAACCAACTCACTTCAGAAATGGCAGTGAATGTGAAAATGATGAAAACTTGACTGTCCAGTTGCATAAAGCAGCATTAAAACTTTATTAATTTTGCTTACTCTAGAATTATGAAGAAATAAAGGCCACAATCTGCTGTAAAGATAGCAGAACAATTTAAAAACTAAAAAAAAAAGATGGAATATAATAATTCATTGTTCAGTTTTAATAAGTACCTTAGGCCACACATGGATCCAAGGATTTAAAAACTGGCACTTCCCTTTATGCTGATAGCCACAGGACATGATTACTGATGCTGACAGTCTGGGAACTAGCAGAACAGTATCAGAGAAAGTCTACATGGTATGCTAAAGCTTAAGAAAAACTAAAATATTGAAACTGAAAAAATGAAACCTTAGTATGTATGGGACAAGAGGGAACAGGCAGAAACTAATGCACAGAAGTCCCACTTGAACACAAGGAAGAACGTTTTTACTGTGCAGGTGACCACACATGGAACAGGCTGACCAGAGACGTTGTGGAGTCTCCCTCACTGGAGACATTCAAGAACCATCTGGCTGCAGTCCTGTGCCATGTGCTCTAGATGGGACCAGATGTCCCCCTGTGGCCCCTTCCAACCTGATCGATTTGGTGACTGATTCCATGCTTTCATTTCATACCCATACTACAACAGCAATCATTTCAGCACCGTACTATCTGATAATCAACAACCAACTATTTTCATTCCTGATCTTCTTCTCCAAGCTTTGAAGTTCTTTACACTCATTTGACATGCTTCCATTATTAAAGAGGTGAATCTGAGATATCCTGCACGAACAAATGCAGCTGTGCTAACTGAATTGCACCTCAAAAAGTGTGGTGGAAGAATGCCTAATTCCAGTTAGCAATTGTTTCAAGCAGTTTACCAAACACTGCCACTGCTTAGGTAAGGTATGTGCCACAGTAAAGCACCAAGTGAACTATCCACATATATTGAAGTCAACAGGATTTTATGGCAATACTATGAAATGCACACAGAAGCTTTCAGAAACCACTACCAAAATAACAATTTGAAGCTTTGCCCTGCATTACTGAGAACACTTCTGTAAGCTTTCCAAACAGTAATGAAACTTTTAATAATCAAAATTACATACTTTATCTTTTTATATACTCCTTTCTTTTGATGTAATTTGTCCTCCAGAATAATGATACACAGGACAGCTTTGCAAAATGTTCCTTATGGACTGCTCTGGCCTCAAGAGAACAAAGTTTAGAAAGTCACTTTCTCATCCACAGGCACACCCCTCATTTTTGGGGAGTAATGTACTTTACTCATCTGCAGTGATGAGTTAACTATGCAACTCCTGAATGACATTACAATCTGACAAGATAACAATCAGAGGTTTCTGTAGTGTCATGATAAATCTTTTTGACTATGGAGTTTGCCACAAAGGGTTACAGTTATCATTTACTGCTAGTATGGCCTGGCATTGCAACCCTTTTGCATTTAAACATGGCAGAGAGCAAGAGGGTCGCACAGTTATACAGCAAATGCACTTGTCTGCTTTTGTGCCCTTCCTCCTTCACTGACTTCCCACTTGACTCATATCAAGAATTTCGGGAACATCTAAAAAGCACTTTGAGTAAACAACTCCATGGACGTGCACAACCTGCACACTGCCCAAAAGAAAGGATCTGAGAAAGACAGGTACTCAGGCACAGAATACTGAAAAACAGTTCAAAATATAGTCTGTATCTCTGAGTCACAGACATCAAAAACTGTGACTGAGATACGCAACAACTGAGAAATCTGCAGGTTTAATTATAACATTTGTGTCTTCTAAGAGTCTTATGCATAAATATCTTAAATCTCTAATCTCAAAGCTATAAAAACAATGATGCAACAGGACTTACATAACAGTGGTAAAAGAAAGGTTAAAATCTCAAAGTCATTAATGTGCTGAGCATGTGGTCTTTTTGTGGCAAACAAACATTAATAATACAAAAACTAACCAAATACTGCACTACTCTAGTTAAATGTCACATAGAAACGCATATTTTACAATTAAAGAATGTTGTACTGCATCATAAAAGGTCTAGAAACCTGCATATCAAAGAGCATCCTAATTACTTCTACTAGTCATGCAATAAAAACATCACACAGAGAAGACTGCAAGAGAAGAGTGCAGGAAAGGCACTTTTGCCTAAAAAGCATTCATTCTCACATATTCCTGCAGATTCTGTCCCTTAGAAAAGTACCTATAATTGTAACATGTATTGATTTTTGCAAGGGAATATTTAGCATAAATACAGTCATGATTGGTCTATCATTCTTTTTAAACCTATTACAGATGTGATTCAGAAAATTGTCTTACTGAGGGTAACAACTGCCCTTTCATATAAATTTGAAATTATTCAGGAAAAAACTCCTCTACAAATATTCACCATTGATAACCTCATTTACCCCAAAATTAAAATGGAAGGTTTAAAATGAGAGCGATTTTAGTTCAATGGAAGAAAAGCTTTGCCCACAGACAGGGAACCTCTTGATAGAAACAGGCATCACTCCATTGAATGCTACACGTTTGTAGCACTTGTGACATAATTAAATGATTTCGGAGGAAACACTTTGTTTCTTCAGACTACAGTGCAATCTGAAGAATTCTGTAAAGTGCTGTGCACCCAAATGACACACTATAGTTTCCTTAGCTCCCACCTGGAGAGAGACTTAAGTACAGCATAAAAACATACCTCTTCTCATTGCCATATGATTTCTGCGCAACTTTCGCATGGAGTATTAGCACTGTTTGGTCACCTCGCTCCTTCAGGTAATTTCGCATTGCTTCCCTAAAAATCAAAACACAATATAAGTTTTGAAAGTTCTTTTGGTTTTGTTTATAACAGGACAAAGACAGCTTAAGGTAAAAAATCCCAGAACCTGAAATTCCAAAAAGGCCACCATTATTAACGGGGTCAAGACGTGTTTGCTACTTTTTAAGACAATTATATGAGAAAAAGAAGTAACTATCTTGCATGAAACTAGCAATATGGGGTCCGTGATTATTTACAAATTACTACATTTCCTAGAAAAAAAAGATGCTTGTGATGGAAAATCACATCAATGCCAATAACTACACCACATTTAAAGTCCTATTACATTAAGTACCATGCCACAAATATCTGAGTAGAATACATTTTATTAGTTAAGAATTTTCTTCATGACCAATTTAGTTTCTCATGATAATGACAAACTGTTTAAGCTTTTAAGAAAATAAGTGCAATGTTTATATACAAGTTTTCTTTTGGTTTTGAAGATACTAAGAAAACGTTAAATTCTTCAGCACATTGTTTCACCTAGTTTTCTAGAGAAAACATCTACTTCCTGCATACAATCAGGTTAAAAACCCCCTAATTTTTAAAAAAGGTTTTATTGTTCATCATCACTGTAATTACAGATGAATGCTGTAATTACCTCAAACACACAAACAACAATTCCTTGAGAGAAGCAAGAGAACAATAACGCCCAGTCACTCTTCTGTATAATAATCTAACTGTTCATTAAGCAGCATGCCAAATTCAACACCCTAGGGATCAGCTGTGCCAGAGTGCTGGCAGGAACACAAGTTCCTGAAGGAGCATTTGTGGGTTGAATGCCCATCAATGCACTCATCATCAAAGTCATCTACTAGAGAAATAAATTACAAATTTATCAGGAATTTAATGAAAAGATAAAACCCTACATAAGAAGGATTCTTTGTTTGGTTGATTGGATTTTTGTCTTTTTTCTGTGAACTAAGTGAACTATTGAATTCCCTTAGGACAGATCTAGAAAACCAAACTTTTCTAGTGAAAAAATCATGGAAGATAAAAAGCAGAATTTTGTTGGCTAGACCTTTCCCAAAAGAAATCTCCACACAGTTTCACAGAGAAAAGCAAGTAGATTGAGCCAGGGTTGGGTTAGACAACAACTCATCTTTGCTAATGATGTTTTGCAAATTCTTGTGTTTGTCATGCCTGCACAAGACATGAATAATGTCTAGTGATTTGTGTGCCGATTTTCTATGTAAATAGCAGGATATAAGAACAGAAAATAGATTTGAATTGCTGTTTTAAATTTGGACTAACTTGATCTATTTACATTTGACATTGGTAAAACTGATGTTTATCCATGAATGTACAGCTGGAAGAACTGTCTCAAAGCCCATAGACTTACTTATTTACAGCCATTGTTTAAGAATATATTTTAAACCCCAAAACACAATTCACTGTGAAATTATTTTACATTTCATTATGATATGTATTAGCTGCATTTAAGTTGTTTTAAAACTTTTAATCTGACAATTTGAAATATTCTATTAAGAGTACTATCGTACTAAATTAAGAACATCTGTCACACTAAAAACTTTTGACTTGACTACTATTAAAAAAAACTACTCAAACCCAGCAACCCCCACAGAAAACTGCTCAGTGCCATCTAATCTTTATTTAGCATTGCATGAGGAAGAAAATTTGTATTTTCTCCTGGTCTGTTTCTACAGTGGATTTGTACAATCCAAGCTACCGTGACAACTAGTAATGTTCCCCCTCCAATCCCTCCCACTGCAATCTTACATGGTATTTTTCATTACTTAATCTTAAAACTCTTCACAAAGGTAGTACTATTATAGTTTACATCTAAAACAATTAGCATAATATGAACAGAGTAGTGTTGATCTGCTGGAGCTTGCACGACAATGAACAAATTATTAGTCAAACCAGACTGCTTGTAAACAAAAAACCCACAGCAATTTTCCAATAATTGCACTAAATGCTGTTAAGGGTTTACAGATACATTTCCAGCATTATATAAACAAATCAATCTCAAAAATTTGTGTTACAGTTGTTCCGTTTCAGCAGTTTACTCTTCAGAGGAAAGGTAGGTTGTTTGTTTCCAGTCTCTATTATCTCAGGAAAGGTTTTCAAACTGCTGCTTTGAAGGATGGCTGGCACTTCTCAGATGCCTACCCTGTATTCAGGAAAGAGCAACTAGCATACCTAGTAGCTAAAATCCCACACATCAAATTTAGAGTAACTACAGTAAATAGAAAACTTAGTTAAAAGCTCTCACTGCATAGCCTTTTTGTTGTTGTTTTTGCTCTTTTTAAATCACAGAGGATACATTCTATTTTTCATCTTTTATTTTAAATCAATGAAGATAAATTCTATGAGTAACTTCAGGGCCATAGTAACAGGTGCTTTACTCAAGATGGAAAGCAGCTCATTAGTTAAAACACAGTATCTTCAAATCTCCCCGAAGGCTGGCAGGCCAACAAGAAACTGCCATGTTTGTTCAATTACTTGTAAGTCAGTACGGATCAAGTTTGCATTGAAATGAAATTTAATGATGACAGGCTAGCCTAAAACTTATACAGAAATGCAGTGCGACAGATATTCACAACACAAAATGTAAATGCTCCCCCCCATCATGTGCTAACATAAGGTATCATTTCGTTCTAAACAGAGACTGTCAGGGTGACAAGGGGCTTCCTCTATCACCACACAAAACTATAAAACAAATGGCACATCCTTTTTTGCTTTCAAGCAAACAGTGGATTTTAAAGCCAGGAGCTAATTATAATTGGCACAGTTTGTGGCACAGAATAATAAATATTTGCATAGACTCTGTTACAGCAGTTTGAAAAAGAAGGCGACTACTTAACAGTTTTTGGTATAAATACATCCCAGGCAGGCCAGAAGCAAATCAAGCACTGTAATCCAGTCACTCCAAACACTTTCCAGAATGGATTGACTTGATAGTTCTATTTGATACTCCCTCTGATTGTTTGGGTTTCACCAAAAATTGGTTAAGATCACTCCTTGACAGCACCGTGTTCAATTCTGGCAGCAAAAACTGTTACTTTACATAACCTCACAAGACACTTTTACTCAAGAAAAAAAATCAGCTGATTCCTGAAGATTTAAAAATAAGCAGATCCACATCCTATTGAATAATCTACAATAACTGATACACAAAGTCAATACCATTTCTAAAAATGCCTTTTGAGTTTCATATTAAAAATGAGCCACTCTGTTAAAAATTGTACTTCTGGCTGCTGATTGCATATAACTGAAAAGCTTTGATATTAAAAATTCTAGGGTTAGCAACCCACAAAATTTTAACTTAATTTTTCTGAGAATGAAAAGAGTAACTAACTGCAAGAAAAGAGTTTCTTTAATGCTTACCTTGTGAGCCGTTTCGGTTGAGGTCGCTCTCCAAATTTCCTGAAAAAAGAAGTAGTTGCTAATTTAAAACAAAAGTGTTTAGTCATAATTTCACAGTGAGAAACTATCCTAATTTCAGAATTTTTGAAATTTTATTAGAATTTGATGCCTTTTATTTGTAATTTCCTAAAAAAATCACTATTAAAATATTAACCACCTCCTTGCAACAGCTTTTCCCACAATAGCAGAGGCTTTTTTTAAATTTGAACACTAGGTAGCTTTCTTTGTTGAAGTCATATTTGCTCTCAGAATCACTTTTGAAAAGTTCAGACACCACAAGAATGTAAAGAAGCAGAAGATCTTTGCCATAAAATTGACCAGCAGTGCCAATAACAAGGAGTTATTATAAAATACAGAAATTAACAGACATATCTGTGTTGAGAAATCAGTGAATGCTTTCCATCATGTCAATTCTCAAAAATCTGTTTTTTCTTCATGACTTCTTACAAAAAGGATGACAACATTTTCATACATGCCAGTACAGAATTACAGGAAAAATCTCTCCTATGGAATGCAGCCAAGCTTGATCCATAAATAGCCTGCTACACACTCAACGGTTTTTCGCCATAAAGTGTTTTGAGACAGCTGTACTTCTTTCAGTGCTTCAACACTGTTCTTGAGAGAGAGAATACTCTTTACACTAACTAGTTAGGACTTTCCACGAAAGTCTTTATTTACATAAGGCACCAAATTAATACACAGCAGATATATTTTTATTATCAAAAACATCCTCAGATAAACCAAAATGGTCAGGTAAAAGATCTGAAAAAAGGAAGGCCAAACCCAGCAATGTACATCTGCCAAGCCTGGTGAGGAAGTGTAACCACAAGCTAGAACAGTGACAAAGACAGGGAAAAAAACCCCCGAGAAACCCACAATGCAAAAATGAAACATAACAAAAAAGACTTAGCTTAACACCTTTTTGCCTAAAAATAAGGAGGCATAAGAGCCTCTGCTTTTGCTGCCAGTGTTCATAAATATTTCTATGACTTGCCAAACTAATTTTAAAAGTGGCCATAGCTTTCCCCTTTACAGTTCCTGGATAGGGAAAAGAACCCTTTCCTGCTATTGTCCTACAACAGTGTTGGAGGTTCCCTAGGACAAGAATTTGATCTTTAAGTGATGTGACAAGAAATTCCCCTCTTCATGCAATGGGTCTGTCCTGGACTCTACAGCAACTGGTGGTGGAATGATTTCATACATTCCAATTTAATTTCAGTAATCCTAGAAATGTACAAATGGACAAATATGTAACTATCACCATTTATATAGTTGACCAAAACAGCACTCTCCTGACAGGGCAGTGACAACATTCAACAAGTTTTAAAGTTATTTTTCAAGACTTGAGAAATAAGTCTTCTAATATACTGGCAGTCCACTCCACATAGAGGAATTGAATAAATAACACTAAGCCAAATTTCTTTTTAGCTCAAACAATGCAATAAAAATCTATTCTTCCAACCAGACATAAGTTCCCTTCATGTTTTACTTTGTTGTTGTTAGTATACTGTTCACTTCTCTGGCTTTATTTTAATTTTAAATGAAACAATGAAACCAGAATTCTTGCTGTGAGATTTGGTTTTATATATTTAAAATTTTCAGGTCTATTGGACACAAACATTATTTATATTTTTCTCTGTGGTATGCATCACTGCATTGTCCTATCTGTAATGCAGAAAGAGTAATGAGAAAATCCAAACAGTTTTGCAGATTGGCAGTGGGAAAGTTACATCCAAAGCCTTTCTGCTTCTAACACTTATCTTCTCAGGATTTGCCTAGCTTGACGTCCTGAGCACACCCTGTGCCTCTGATTTTTCCCTGGATAACTGTATGAGTAGGTGTGTATCCCAAGTCCCCCACAGTATCTGTGTAGTTGCTGTTCTCCCCAGAAGACCCAGGATCATCCTATTTGACAGAGGGTTCAACTGCCTGTGACTATCTGACTGGACAACAGATTACCTTTAAGCAATACTCTACAAACAACATCCCTATGGATTAGCTCCCTGCCTTTGAGCAGAACTACTGTCTTTGTTTCAATCCCTCTGCACATTTCAATTCACCACAGAAAAAAATAAGAAGTGCTCCTCTTGGAGCAAAGAAGGCATTATGCATACAACAGTTACTTGAACTGTGGCAAACAGATCCAATCCAGGATGAGGACCCTAGGACACCATAAACTGCACTAACACCAAAAAACCCTTATAGACAAAACCTCACACTGCCCTAAGGCAAAGCATACCCTCGTAGAGTGCTTGAGTGCAGCACATACATGCCCCTTGCACATACACTTAATTGCTAAAAAGAGTTTTATTAACAAGGTATCTACACAACACAGTTGCAATTACTGAAAGAAATAAATTCCATCTTTTTGTTTAGTCAAATCCTGAACGTACAACACAGGAGAAAAGTACCAAAATCCCCATTCTTCAGAATCAGAGCTAAAGCACTGAGTCACTCTGGAGAGGCACAGGGCAAACTCTGATCTGATGCTCAGTGCAATACCTCTCTAACTCATTACCAGCTTTCCCCAGCGTCCTCCACACAAAATGAAGTTATTTATGTCACTGTAATCAACTTGTGAACACATAAAAATGCTACCCTTAGCAACATGAACCTTTCAAAGAAATTATGTAACTTGAGTAAAACTTTTATTATTCTTTCAATATACATTAGAGAGAGTTAGAATAGAAGGAAATTGCATCCTGATATTTACTTTAAGTCCCATTTTAACTGTTTCTAAATTAAATTCAGCTACTTTTCCCCAATAATGTTATCTTGACAGATGACTGATAGTTATGTACCCTTGTCATGGTGTCAGTGAACAGCATTTTCCTGCATCATTACAAAATAATTTCAAATATTCCATAAATATTCACCTCCCTAGCTCAACAGCAATAGTCAAAGAAGTTAGAATTAAAAAATTATTAAGAATGAAATAGGAAACGGAAACATCACCATGTCATGGCATTATTCTGCCACACCCTCACAATTCTGAAAACTTGCAGCAGTGGAAAAAAGTTATTTCAGAGTAATAAAAGTTAGCACGAAAGTCAGTATGAATAATCAAGTTTCTGAATGCAATTGGTTAAAACTCCAGCCTTCACTGAGACTGAGAGCATGAGAGAAAAGTGACAAACAGATGCAAAGACCTACGAGACTGATAAAAGATATTTAAAACGTGGAAAGTACATGCTATTCTCTCCTGTCTCACAAACACAAGAATTAGGAAATGTATCCAATATCAAAAATTTAATTTTATCATTTTTTTCCTTGCTCTACAAACCCAAAACTTAGTTGTGAAACACACTGCTAGAGAATATTGAGGAGGCTGAAAGCAGAAGTTTGATACAGAAATCACTTAGATTCTATTAAGTATAATTACCTATTTTTAACAATCTTGTTCTCAGGAAAACCTAAACTATGTTCTACAGCAGCCAAGAAAACAGCATGAGTTAAAAAAACCCAAACCAGTCTACATTTATCCTGTCTTTCATATTCTTTCCTTACTCAGCCATTAGTGATGCCTAGCAGGCATGGACCAGTACACATACTCCTAAGAACCAGGTATACTCCAAAGCAGCAACTGCATTCAGCATGCCAGATTTTCAGTCACACTACAAAATTCAAATATTCAAACAAGACACAAAAATTTTTATAAAAAGTATCACATGTATTTTGTTTAATGGTTCATCTGGTTTACTCTTCCCATATGTTTGCAAACTGATGTAGAGATGTGCATTGACAATATAACCTGAAGGACAGAAACAGCAACTATTACGTAGAAGAAAAGACTAAGAATCTTTTTAATTTTTCTCATGTTAAGACAGATGAAAATGCAAGAAACACATTATATCTATGGTTCTGTACTAAATGACATCCACTGCAGAAGCTGTGACTGTTGCTATTTCAAACTATCATATTTGACTGGCATGTTGAAAAATGAGCCAGTTCAGACATTACAAGGTTACCTGCCAGATATGACAGAGACTGCAACACTTTTCCTGTGTAGGTTTTCATTGGATTTCACTGTTTTGTAATTTCTTTTTATACTCCGTATTTTTATTTCTCCTTTCTTTCATCTTGAAAACACGCAGATTGATGAATAACAAAAATGTACATGTGAGGAAACTAAAAATATATCATAGTTTTATTCTTACAGTGGTTACTAGACAAGATAAATATATATAATTTGAAGTCCTAACTACAGGTCATACATCATTTTATCTGAATGCTCACCAAGTTCCTTTAATTTCCTGGGTTTTTTAAATTTTACTTGCCAAAACTAAGTGCTCTTTCACGTGTCCTGTATTGGGAACCTAGACATACAGTCAAGTTGCTGTTTCATTCACATCAGTTCAAGCTCTATTCTATTAGCATTCCCTAACACACTTTACTGGAAACATGAGTGAGAGCATTAGTCACACCATAATCACTTGCTATTGGAGCAAGTTATACTTGTCCTAATAATTCTTTTCCCAGTCCATTTTTTTTCCAATCACCAGTTAGTATTCTATTATTTCCTGTGTTTTGTCTTCTGATGCTTTGCATAAATTAATTTCACTTCCACATTTTGCAATGTAGATATGACTCTTTCTTCAACACTACACCCCAAACGATTCTTTTCAACTCTGTATTTTTCATTTAGCAAGTCCCAGTTTGCGAATTCAAAATTCTCTTCCCCATTCACAGAAATCAAAGGGAACATATTTTTTCTCCTTGTATCTCTTTACCGCCCTTCAAGTAAGTATGGAAGTTAACAAGTGAACTACCAGTAATCTTATCGGTACATTAGATAGTTTTACTCAAACTTTTAATATTCTCAGGTTAGGTAAACACATGGCACAATACAAAGGATAAGTTTCTAATGTTTTCAGACAATACAGAATGTGAAATTCTATTTGGAATTCCTAACTCAGATACAAAATGTACTATAATTTTTTATGGCTGCAGGAATACGAATTTTCACTGTTTCCAGCGTCAGGAGCACAAAGACACACACACAGAAAATCTATCAGTAGTTGTATGCCTTTGCTAAACATGCCAAACTTTTTTTTTTTTATATATAGTCTTATTTTCTGGACATAACTGTTTTGGCTAAATTTTTTTATTCAATGGTTCTACATATCAAGTCAACTTTGGATGGAAAAATAAATAAATGAAAATTAACCAAAACAGTTCTCCTATTTGCAAGAAAAAGAATTATGAAAAAAAAAAATCTCTACAAAAATCACATGCTATCCTATCTTCAACTCTGACTGAAGATCTATGGTCACTGAACAGCTCTAGCATCCTCCTGCCTGGAATATGAACTTCAAATATGAACTTCAAATATGAACTTCAAATATGAACTTCAAATATGAACTTCAAATTTTTCCGGTACTGGTCTTCAGCCAAGAACATCCTTTTAACAGTTCCTGAGAAAGACCATTCACCTTTAGGTACTGAGCACAGAAGCCTTAAAAAAAATTTCCCCGACATACAAATAGAGACAAACTTCAGCAACTAGATACTCTATCTTCACTTGGCCTATGGACTGACACAATTTTTGGCATCTAGTCAGAATAGATCTTTCTGTAAATGGTCTCCAGAGAAGCAAAAAGCAAAAGGGAGTTGTCAAATTTGACTACAGCAGAAAGCAAGAGTGTTGGAGAGGCCAACATGGGGGAGCAGCAGAAAGTGTGGACTAGGAATGGGAAGATATGAGCTGCAAATTAAGACTTGCCAAATGACAAACATGGACCTGAGACCACTATAGGAAATGGGGCACCAGAAAAATCTGTGACAAGGCAAAACATTCAAATGTAACTCCAGAATATACAAAGCATAATAAAAATACACCAGTTACTGTTTTCTTTGTCGATTTTTTTTTTGTGACAGAAGTTTCCCTGGTGTCTTAAAAATTTCAACACTGAAAAAAAAGGCAAATACTTCCCTCACCCTGAAGAATCCAAAAGTATAATATCCAAAACCAGGCTGCCCAGAAAGCTGATAGATGCCCCATCCTTGGAAACATTAATCGGACAGGTTTCTGAGCAATCTGATTTAACTGAAGACATCCCTGTTCATTGCAAGGACTCCATGACCTTTAGAGGCTCCTTTCAAAACAAATATCCATGTGTTGAGATCTCCACTTCCTTTCTGCCTTACACAAGTATGAAGAGATCACATGGTGCTTAGCTGCCCATAGGTAATGAAACCATACAAGTACGTAGTTTCCCCTCACTATCAGACAGGAGAAGAAAACACAAATAAAGACCAACAAAACTTGTATGTTGAGATAATAAAATTGTTTAACATACAAAGGAGAAGTGGAAGTAGAGAAAAACAAAGTGAAACTGGCCATTCACCACCACCCATGATCGATACCAAGCCTTCCTAAGCAAAAACTGGGTAACCTCTCTAAATCTCACACCCCTCCAGTTTATTGCTGAGCATGACATTATATGGTGGCATGGAGTATCCCTTTAATTTGTTTGGGTCACCTGCCTGGTTGCATCCCTCGCAATATCTTGTACTCCCCTCAGTCACTGGAGGGGGACAGACACCAGGCAGAGTGAGAAAGAGAGAAAGAGTCTTGATGCTGTGCAAACATTGTTCAGCAAGAGCTAAAATATTAGTGTGTTATCAACACTATTCTGGTCACAAAGAACACAGCACTATAAAAGCTGCTATGAAGAAAATTAACTCTGTCCCAGCCAGACCCAGTACAATAAGAAACAAAAAATGGATGCTTTCTGCATGGGAAACAAATGCCAGATTTTAAAAAGGCACAGAGTGCCTGTTCATTGGAAAAGTTTTACCCCCAAACATCTGGCTGCCAGATCATTTCCAACTGGACCTATACACTTGCTGGTGCTTTTGACTAATGTAGCAAAAGTCATTCCTGAACAGCAAACTCAATTCTTTATTAGTCCTGTTATATCACAGTACATATCACAGTATTTGCTGCACAACATGTTAGAAGAACTCTTTAATAGGCTACAAGAGATGACTATAATACCTCAGTATGGATTTTGGAAACAACCCCCAGGCAAGTGTCACAAAGAAACTACCCTGGAAGGAAGTTACTTCACACTGTTCAGTTCAATGGTTTTAGTTCCATTTCCCAGCACACAAATGTCTCAACATTGTCATAAATAAGATATGGCAATCACTATTTTATGGCAGTATAAGACCCAGAGTATTAGACAGAGAAATTAAATACAGAAGAGAGTGATTAAGTAAAGTTTTTACTTCCTCAGAGGAAATCCAAGGGAAACAATGCTTGAAACAGGAGGAGTCTAATAAAAAAACTCCAGATTTTTAAATAGTCTTTGGAAACATCTCAGAATACATTATGCAATTCAGAAAAAAAGAATGTAAGAAAATCCAACTTCTGCTCTCCAACAACATGAAGTGACAATGAAGTTTGGTAAGAGGCTCAAGTTAAGCCCTAACATTTCTAATACCTATCAAATAGATGGGACCCCCAAGCCATTACATGTGATGGAATTGGGGAAGAAGAAATATTGCCATTTCAACTACTCTAAGTGTGTTTCAGTCAGGAGTGCAGCAAAAGAAATTCCTGTGCCTCACTTAACTCCAGTTCTAAAAACAGAGTCAACTGTCAGGTGCAACCTTTTCCTCGACCTCTTAAAATGCCACGTAACTTGTGAAAGAACAGGAAGAGTTTGTGACTCAACAGTCAGACAGAAGCCTTTTAAAGAAAGGAATGATAAGAGAAGTAATTTACAGGTATTTTTTATCATTCTCTTTCTGCTTTAAAATAACTGCTATAAATCTGGAAAGCTAGAAAGTCTGTCAAATGTTTGTTCAGCCCTTAGCACCAGATAACCAGACCCTCGTTGTAACAGGGTCTATTACTTTCTACCATGAGAAATGAAAATACTTCTCAAAGAATTAACTTCAAGTTGCTTTGTGATCCATTACCACAAACTCACTATACTACAAGCTTACTAGTATGGGATGTCAAGGGTTTACTTGGCCTGCTGAGGTTATCTAAGATCCAGGAAAGTTAAATACTCAGGTTTCCATTCAAAGTTTGAGGATGAATATAAAAGTATTCCTTTTCAGCCACTAACAGAGACATCATCTGAGAAAAGCTGAAAGAGATGGATTTAAATAGCATGCTGGGACTTTATTTTCTTTTTTTCTTTTAACTGTCTATCCTCTGCCGACTTCCAGCTTCAATTTGCTTACCACAGACAAATTAGTGAAGAACTGAAGAAGCACTGAGGAAAGTTCGTATTTATGGACTTTAAACATGCTTGAAATTATCAGAGCCAACATATGCAACAGTGCCCATATATAAGACACACTGACAAATTCTCAGGAGCAATCCCTTAGTCTGGCATTTGCTAGAAATGCTTCATTTGGCTTGAACAGCATACTACAGCCTACATGGTAAGAATCAGCCACTCCGCATCAGACTTCAGTTTTGCAGATTTCTACATTTAGGATAACATGTTACATCAACTGCAAAAGGAGGTGTACATTTTAAAACATAGGATATGCTGTTAATCTAGGTATACTTTTCCATGCACAGATTTCAGTGAAGACAAGATTTAAATACAGAAAATATTTCTGTGCATTCACGTACACAACCATAGTCTATTACAAACATTTTGGAACACAACTCCCAAGAGAAATGATCATCTGTCACTAGAAAACATTTTCCCATCTGGTAGCTTCACAGACCCAAAGAGAATTCCTACATATTAAATAAAAGGGCCATTTATGATCCAGCATGAGTTGGCATATAAAGACCACCATATTTCATACAGAGACTGGATTCACATCACTTCAAACACGTTTCCTGTTGGAGATAACTGCTGGATTTGATTTCTCTAAGTGAACCTTATTCCACACTGATATCCTTTATTTTTAAATGAATCTGAAAACAGTGCACTGCTATGATTTGCGAATGCTAAAAATGAAGAGCTCAAAAAAGTGATGATCTACAGGTTTCACACATGATTAAAAAGTCAAAACACCTCAAGGACACAATTTCTAAGAGATTAATGCAAAAGATGTATAATTGTATACAATAATTCAGTTAACATGGAAGTAAACATAAGCAATTACCTATGCTCAAACAGAACATTTCACACTGATCTTTTCCACGGATGAAGATACTAAATAAATGAACCATACCAATGGCTAAAACAAAGCCTTCAGAAGGAGAATTTTATCTTCTTCAGAAATGGGTTCAAAATACACAAGTCTTATTACAGGAAACAGAAACAGTTGTACTACCAGTAACATCCAGCACTAACCAACCACCACACTGAAAACACAAACTAAAGAACTAAAATAAACAAGGTAATATTGTCAAAAGAAAGGACAGATGATGAAGTAATTCTTACCCACTCTATACTCCACAGCCTACAACTCCACACAACCTTCATTCTTCACAAAATTCTGAGCAGGCAACTCCCCCTCCATGTCCCGCAAGTTTTTTCAGTTTTTTGTCCTCCACTGATTTTTGTAGGTTTTTGTAACTTAATGCCATACAGTCTAATGTGACCCAGCATACCCTGTGTTCCTTACTATCTGCATAGCATCATAGAGTAAGGAGTCTTTAAATCCTTAGACTACTCACATCCTAAGCACTGTGCAGTCTTGTTTTTCTATATATCACACAGTTGAGATACTGAAACTGCTAAAGAAATGACACCTATCTCCCCCTGTCGCTCCCTCCAGACACAATCATGTTCATAAGCATGAGCCTCCTGAGGCTGATGAAGTCAACAAACTGACTGACAGCTTCCAGCTCACCCATCACAGGCTGCTTCATCCTTCAGGATGAACACACACACTGACACTCACATGCAGTCATCAACTCACTCTCACTTTTGCCAGCAGCACTTCAGCCCTGATTCTCATTACGGTGTCTACTGTAACAAATATTGCTATAAAGACTTTGTCCTGAAGGTTAGACTTGAATTAAAAGCTAACCCATTTTTAAAAATAAATACAGTTTTCATATTCACATACAAAGACCAATCTCAGTCAACTTGCTTTGAAACACTACTGACACTATGTATCCTCTTTCTTATCGATACTACAAAAGGAGATAAAATTAATTAAAACCTCACCAATCAAGAATGTCTAACAGACATGAACAATGGATTTCTACTACTCCTGAAGTCCCTTTCTCCTCTGTAAAGAGTGAATGATGGGTGGTCCAACTGCATTGTGACTCTTTGGAAGTAGGGGGCACAGCAGCCCCTGAAATCACAAAACCAGAATGTTTTTGATGAATACACAAAACATTCCCCCTCTTCAACAACAACAACAAAAAGACCCACCTGCTCCAGGGTGAATGCCACCAACTATGCACTATCCCATCTTTGTACTGCATGACTCTGCACTGCCCCCGTCTATACTCAAAGAATTTAAGTCCTCCAACACAGGGAGCATGTTACGTGCTTGAAACAAGTCTTCCACTCCACAGCACTGTACACACTTTTGGCACTATATCAAATAATACTGACAGAAATACAATAGAAAAAGCTCTGCTTCACTTAGTCCCGCCCTCTCACTGCAAGTCACTGGTTCAATTAGAAACTCCCTCTCCCTTTTCTGACCTGCTTTCATCCTCCCACATTGCTTTCATTATTGTCCTCTCTTTTCCAATCCCCATAAAATCACAGAAGCACAGCTGCAATTTAAATAAAGCTTGCACTGTATCAGTAAGCAGGCTCACTTTTAAACAACTTACAGAAAGTACCCAAATTCACTTCTTTCTAGCAGTCTACTTACATCTGGAAAAAACTCCATGCAGTAATCACTATACTTGTATATGACTCCAAAAGTCAAAGGTCTTGTCCAAATGACATAATTTTAATCAAGACTGCATTCACACAACTCTGCCATACTAAGTAAGGCAAGGAAGTCAGTAATGACAGCTTGTTTAATGAGAAGTTCCTAAACATACACCTGAAGACGTGTTTTCCTTGCTTTTGCTTTTAGCTGTAGGTACCTGCAGCAAGAAGCTAGTAATCCAAAGATCTCAGGTATACTAAGGAACTTAGATACTATCGACTTAAAGGGTAAAACCATCAAAATGCTGGAGTGGTGCAGAATGTAAGAAATATAATAAAACATTACTCAATTTACTATGATTCCTTTTTATTCACATGCTATTATTTCTTTTTTATTAATTGCCTAATAACATTGGCTCAAATGTTTAGTGGAAACTGCAGACTTGGACACACATACCTTAGCAACTGAACATGTTTATTAGCTTGAAAAATCAGCATGCCAACAGAATCCCAGTACCTAAAACACAGTATAATTCGGCTCAGCTATCGTAATTGCATAGGGAATGCGCTCATTAGTTTTATATTCATCCATTCAAACTAAAAAAGAGTGGATGCTTGGAAAAAGGAAAACACCTGCACGTAGTTCACAAAATTGACTACTAAAGTAATGGTGATACATAAAATCAGTCTGGAGCATGATTCTACACAAAACACCCCACAGTCACACCTTTCAGCGACAATGACTTTGCTCATCCTATGATAATTAGAACTCTTCCTGTCCATCTGATACAGCAAATTTTCCTCAGGATCTCACTTTGCACATCACCTTTGAATACATAATTCACAAGCAAACTTGACTTTTATTTTCTACGAAAGTGATTATATGTCCCCTACTAAACCATAATTTAAGTATCAGCAAGTCCTTTAAAAACAAGCAATTACCTTTTAAGAAATTAAATTTCTAAATACAGCAAGAACAGAGCTATTGAGTACTAAACTAGTGCATTTTAGAGTTACTATTGGCCTATAATGGCAAATAAGATTTAGTCTGTAGAAAATTTTTTTAGAAGCATTGAGGGAAAAGCTACTAACTGTATTGATTATTATCTCTGTTGCCCAATTACTGGAAAAAAAGTCACAAATTAGATATAAGAGGAGAATTTTTCAACCACTTTCTTGCCAATATAGGAACTCAGCACTATAGTATAGTACCTAAGGATTTGTTCAAGCTTCATTTCAGTGACTGAATGTTTGCAGTGTTCAAAGAACAGTTTCTCCTCTGTAAATATAATTTCCATCCTTCATTGGAAGATAAGCACAGATATTCTGCACAGAAGATACCTTCTAAAAAAGTGAATAAAAAGGACAAAAACTTAAAGTTCATGGTTTTTTGAACCACCACCATTCACTGTAATGCCAAAAATATCTAATACAAGGAGAAACTGTGAATGATTTTATAAGGAAGTGGTAAAGAACTTGCAAAGGCAGAAGATTCTCAAGAAGCCAGACTAACCTCACTAACCATAAAGGCAAATATGTATTTCTTTGGAACACCACTTAAGAGATAACAGGTTCTTGATGGGGACAGTCATTGGTCACTTTCAAAATTTCTCACCACTACTCTTATTAAAGTAATAGGACTCTTCCATGTTCTCTTCCTTACCCTATATCCTCATAAACAAAGTAGCTTTATTACTACAGCAACTGCTCCCTATGAGCAGAAAAACAAAGAGAATGGCCTAATCTGTCTCTAAGAGGCTTACTGTCTCTGCTCCAAGTTCCTCAACTCTCTTCCCCTGCACCACCTGCAGAGCTCAGATCTTCAAAAGGAGCTAACTCAGTCCATCAATCTGGCACACCACTAATACACAGGGAAGTGGGAGATGGGGAAACCAGTTGTCTTGGTTGCAGAAAGCTATTTGGTCACCTCA
Source organism: Vireo altiloquus (assembly GCA_013396875.1). Classification (NCBI taxonomy): domain Eukaryota; kingdom Metazoa; phylum Chordata; class Aves; order Passeriformes; family Vireonidae; genus Vireo; species Vireo altiloquus. The sequence continues at coordinate 280,144 of VZRF01012756.1, forward strand.
AACTCAACTTCAACAGAAAGCAAAAAAGATCACACGGAGTAGCTAAACAAGCCTGTAAGTCTCATAGGAAAGAAACAGAATGCAAGAAAACACACAGAGGAATTCAGTAGAGAAAATGACTTGCAAAAACCAAGTCTTAAGCAAAATTAAAAGATCTTACCAAGAGACTAACATCCTTAGTCAAAGTTTAGCTTAGGATAACTGTAAGACTCTCACCCCAAGCACAGTCACAACTTAATGCAAAATGACAGCTAAGTAAACTAACATCTCTAAGGTTTAAGCAGACCAACTCTGACAAGTCTTGCTGTGACAGTTTAAGTCATCGTCTCAAATGCCTTTCCCACCTCTCTGCTAGGTCAGGGCAAGCAAATGTGCTGTGTCCCAGCTGCTCCAGTTCACAGTTGGACTGTGGCTTCAGAGGCAGCTGAGCTGATTTATCACCACCAAACAGGTCTTGCCTGCCAGCTTCCCCCAGCTGCACTGACCTACCGTCACACACCAAACTTCAGCACTTGTCCAACCTTTCCACAGATAAATTCAAATCAGTAAGCCACAACAAAATCTATCTTTTTGGGGAGGCCAGAGATGGAAAGGAAAGAGCGGCAAGAGAACTTCATTGATTCAATCACGAACCCAGTGAATGCCAGCACCACCTCAGTGCAATCTACAGGCACACTCAGGAGAATGTGACCTCCTCCTTCAGTAGCAGGGCACTGTTAGCAATCTGGTGCACCCCACCTTCAATTTAGACACATTTATTATTTTAAATAATGTAAATAATAACAACAACAACAACAACGATAATAATATTAGCAAAAAGCCAACAAAACCCAGTTCATACAGTCCCTTAACTGGTCTTGGTTTAGCAACTGTAAGCTCTGACAGCAGTACCTAGCTCTCCAAAGCAAGTTTCAAGAGCCATTTTTAAATATTTTTAGTGTATTTTCACATTTCTAAAAAAGGCCTTCAAGAAATGGTGACAATTCCCGATCATTTCCCTCTTCCAGCAACTCAGTCATTTCCAGTCAACTTTTTTTATACAATATAATTTTTTTCTTTATTTTTTAAAACAGAGTATTGTTACAGCATGTACCCTCTCCTTTCATTCCCTTTCTTCCTCCAACTGTGAGCCTTCAAAATGCAATAAGGAAGCAGCTCCTTATATTCAATAAAAGTAAACCATTAGAGTTCTATAAGCTTATTTTTCCATGTCTCACCCACTGATTTTAGACTTGTAAAACAATTCAAAAATTGTATCAGTATGCAAGCAGAGAATAGGTTATCAGCATCTAAGCAGGTTGCAATGCAAACAGTAATTTCCAAATTGGCAAATAAAATTTATCTCCTCAGTAGATTAAAACGATGACACAAAACCTGCGCATACGTATACTTTTTAACAAAGCTGTATTGGCACCAACCTGTGTTACAAAATTATAGGGTTTCCTAGATATCAGATGTTTTCTTGCATCACCCAGGAATTACGTGGTTACACTAACATTAACTGGGCGCAGTTGCAAAATGAGCTGTCAGTATCCTAGAATTAATCAATCTCAAGTGTATTGTTTTGTAATTAAGCTTATGAATACATCATCCCATGAATATAAAAACAGCAGCAGTAAACACATCCCAGAAAAGAATGAGAATTAGAAGGCTCTTTTTCAACTTTCTAGGACAACTAAATCAGATGGAGGCAATTCCTCACTGTTAGGCTTTTTCACTGTGATTGTGCTGAAGATGTCTAACTGGGAAGCATTTCATATAAGCAAATTATTCTTAAACCTTTAAAGTCACAACTTGCATAGAGAGCAAAATTAGGTAATATTCCATCTGCAGTTTACAAACCTGTGTTTTAAGAAAAGCAGTTGTTTTAAAAGATTTGAAAGCTTTGGACTTTCTGTCATTGTTGAATTAATTTACAGTTAAATTCTACGTTTCTAAGATAGTAAATCATACTGCAGCTACAGCCCCTGCAATAATTAATAGAGTATTCCAACACATGAAAGATAGAAATTCATACTCCTTTTTAAAAAATACTTATATTGAAGGAGAAAGACAAAAGCAGGATAAGTACAACAAAAACTGTATTTCTGTTTAAATTTTATAAGCTAGAAGCTCCTTCCAATTATTGCTAGTTATAATTGTAAAACTAAAATATTTAGAAATAAATTGCTAGAGAAATATAATTTTCACAATGCCTAGCATCAAATATGATAATACTTGTAACAACAGTTATGGTAACTGGGTCAATGATCCCTGTACAAGATAATTCAATGGACACTCCAATAATAAACTTTTACTCCTCCTTATCACAGTACATTTACAATAACCATATGAAAAGATTAGATTACATGGCTGGAATGTCAGCAAGCCAACACCTTATCATCCTTTTTTTCTGGTATTATAGTATTATAGTTCTCTTACACATGCTCCTATTGTCCCCTAACAGCTCTTTTGTGGCATTTTTCATAAGAAAAAAATCTGAGGAGCACAAATGCAAAGCAGTTATTATTGTCCATTTTTTAAAATGGAAATTGTGTGAATCATACTTAATTCAAGGAGACTTGCTTTTCAGGTTTGTCAAGTTTAGACTCCACACAGATGCAAATTACCGGTAAAACTTCTCCCTGCATCTTAATGAGGTACACTATAAACCATGAAGCCAATTTGAAAACAAGAATGTTTTTTGAGACAAACTTTACTTAACTTAGGTATTTTAAGTATTTAAAGAATCAGTATTAAAAAAAAAAAATGTACCCAACAGCACTTAACTTCTGCACAATCTTGAACCTCTGACTGCTACAACAGGAGTTTCCCAGAAGAACGACTGTGCTGGCACAAATTTTTTGCAAGGATTTTACAGCATGAAAAGCGTGCCTAAGCACTGTTGCGAAGACTCCCAACTGCTGAGCTCTGAACCAAACCTCTTTTCAAAACATTGTCTCATCCTTCCTAGTACATTCAGGCCAGAGGGGAAAGTAAATTGTCAAAAGTGTCTTGAAGTACTAAACAACCAAATTTGTCATTTCAGTTAGCAGCTACCACCCTGCCAGTTTAAAAATGATTGCCAACACAGGACTACCAAGTATGCAGTATGTGGAACATGCCAGTCTATAGGGAGGTTTCCTTCCTGAAATTTCTACCCACTACTGCTTCAAACAGGGCAGACTGAGCTCTCCAAAAAAGACGAAAAAATTGACAAATGCAATCATTAAAGTTCAACAGTCGGACAGATAGCCTGAACTGTGGAATGAAAATAATGCAGATGGCCACACAGCCAAGATAAATGAAGGAAAAAAGTCTCATCCTGAAGAAAATCAAGGGATAACCTATATTAGATGTTACCCCTTAGAATTCAGCATTTTAGAGAAATGGTATCTTTTCTTCCAAGGCATTAATGCATTCTGGAAAATATGGCACACTCTGTCCTCAAAGCAGGCTTAGTATTGTATTAGTACAATTAATAAATTGGTTAGCCATCCTCGCAATAACTTTGGGGCTCATAAATCAGTTCTAACTAAGTTTAAAAAGAAGAAAAGAGCTTTTAAAGACAATTAAGTTGCTATGAGTTTTATGAAAACTGGAAGCTAGACAGACATTTTCAAAATACCAATGTCACTGAAAAAGACAAAGCAGAATTTGGAAATCACTGCTTCACAGCTTTGCATATGCCATTTGGTTAGAAAGCAAGCATATGCCTTAGCTCTGTTACTGCTACACTTTGCCCATTAGTGATGAAGGAGTTCATTATATTATCTCACAAACTTTCCTCACCATACAAGGCACAAGTGTACAGGATAGAGAAGTTCTTTAGCCCTACCCATTACAAAACAGCTCAAGAGGCTAAAAACCCAAAACCTGTTACATGACAAGAGAACACACACAAAATACAGTCAAAATGAATGAAATTCAGAAAGCCAGTTTTAAACTGCTTAAGTTATCTTATATGGTTATGGGAAAGATGGAATACAATACATTATCTACATACTGCTCACCTAGGCATAAGAAATAGAGAAACCATTTGCTCTATAGTCAGATCAAAAACAAGAGGATCTCCAGAATTTCTATTGAGAGTAACACATTATGAAATGCAATTTAAATGTTGAGTTACACAAAATTTTAGGGCCCCTGCCTTAAGTGGATTTTTAAACAAAAAAAGCCTATAAGTTGCATACTGAATTTATCCACAACTATAAACCTCCTGGAACAGGTATCAAAGTTATGTTATATTTACTAGCCTGAAAAAAGCCTAATAGAACATTCTGGCAAGTTAAACCACCAGAAAAGTGTAGCACTGTGTAAATTTTTTTTATTTCCCCAACGCTTCACAGATTGTTGTAATAATTCGGTGTGCCAAGTTAACTACCATATTTGCTATGATAGCATTTATCTTTTTAGATAGATGGTATTGCTATGGGGCATGGGAAGGACTGCTGGACTATTTGTATGACAAGAAAGGTAGTGGGAGAAGTGAAACGTGAGTGATAGGTTTGGAAGCCTGAGGTATTTTTCACTTCTGTTTTGTATTTTTCCATATACACAGGAAACTCCCTTAGGGGGGAGAAAGAACAACTTCCCTACAGCTAAATAAAACTACATGTGTAGAACAGAGAAGCCACTTAATGTTTCCGTACCCCAATAAATAAAAATGCAAAGAATCAGATAAAAACTTTAACACTGAGATAGCAAAATCCAGTTTTCCCACCTCCAAAATGTCTTCAATGTCTTTGCAGCAGCAGAAAATTCAAGAAATAACTGCCTCCAAACACATACACACACATCATTATCTCCCTTCAGAGAGTTCATTCTGTTCTCCAATCCCAGACCAGCATACATCCACATTCCTCTCTATTCCATGTTGCTATTACAAAGTGAGGCAAAGATGAGGAAGAAGGGCGGAGTTAAGACCATCCACCAGGGCCTTCTGCTCCCACTGCTAATGGACACAAGCATTATTCTTACTCCGGCCAAGGCTCCAGCAATCCATTTCTCCATTTCCAGCAGCACCATTAATGGACAGCTGAAGAAGAGTAAGAACAATACAAGCCTAAATGGTACCTCCCCATAACATCCTTCTGTCTGTGACTATTTTCAGTTCAGGGCAAGGAAATCCCAAGGCAATTTCACATCACCAATATGATCAGGCTCAAAGGGTCGCCCCACCCCAGAACTAAAACTTGGTTTTAACAGGTCAGCAAACCCAGTTTCATTCTGGAGTGACACTGGAAAAGCCTGCAAATCACACAGCTCAACAGCCACTGACGCTCACCGCTGATCAAAGTCCTGCGACAGAACGCCACTGCTGTCTGAAGGTACACACAGAAACCAGCTGTGAAGTGTGCCATGATAATATAAATGCTTATTAATAAAATTAACCACAAACTTTAAGGGGAAGCATAATAAATCTCTACTGGTAATTTTTTTTTTGAGGAGAGGTGGCAAAGGAGTGGTGCTATGGAGTTTTCAGGGTCAAATTAGTTTTTTGGGTTTCTTTAAAATGGAAAGGATTTTCCAGTTTTCCCCTGGAGACTGGCATTTAAAAAGCACAATGCCCTTTAGGAAATAAATCTTCAATAACTTCACAAACAATGCCATGACAGGCACCCAACAGCTTTTCAACTATGATACTTTTACTAGTTATAAGATCTGGTTGGCCATGCCAGCACACCTTGGGATAAACCTGAAGTATACTCAAGATCAGCACACCATTCTTCCCAAAACACAAGGAATATAGAGAGCTCCAGTTATCCTGGTTGGTTCTATAATGAAAACCAGAGTCCATCCTTTTAAGGTATCCTAGAGCCCTGTTAAAAGGGCTCCCTGGACCTGCATGCCACCCAACATCTTGCAAGCAGCTCGAGCGACAGGTGAATGCAGGTTACTTACAGGAAGGACACTGTGCCAAGACCTAGGGCACTTTGAACTCAAGAGTTCCCAAAATGTTTCTAACAGCTACAATTAACTACAGACACTGCAGAAAACAGACAGAATAAGCAATCAAAAGGACTGAGACAGCAAGTCAAAAGCAAGTGGACAATGCAATAAACAGCCTCAGGCAGAGAAAATGTAGTGGATTCCATTACAGATTATTTGGCAAAGGAGAAGCTGATAAATGACTCAACTCTTAGGAGAACTGCATGAAGCCACTTTTGGCTTCCAAGAAAGAAATTAAGAAAGCAGTTGAAAAAAGGAAGATGCCACAGACTGAAAGAGCAATGATGATCTGGGACAATGTTTAAGTGTTTGCTTCCTGTTTCTCCAACTATGGACCAGTGTTGCCAGAGTGATAGTTTGAGGAGTCCTTCTACCAAAGGAAAAAACCTTTGGAGAAAGGTTGTGCACATTAGGCTCGCTGGTTGGAACTACTATTCAATTCTGATATCCAAAGAATATGCCTGTCTGACTTTCTAAATTTTGATCCAAAATGAAGTGGGAAGAATGCTTTAGACAAAAGGCTGCATGAGCTGTTTAATCAGCAAAAGTAAACTGAGGCTCAGTGTTGAAAAAAAAAGTATACCATTATTACACATCTACTTCCAGATTATCTGTATATTAAGCTTTCAAATACATGTTTTTTGTGAAGCAAGAACAGACAAGACCAGGATGTGTATCACTAATAAAGCTGCCTTCTATAATGAGAAGGAAAAGTGTAGGAGAGAACTATCACAATCAAATTGGTAATTTTTAACCTATATTAAGACACCCCATATGATATAATTTCTCTAGGGTTCTAAAAACGTATTAAGAAAAGCAAATCAAATACTTGTATTCAACCACTGAACCAGGAAAAGAGAAAAGTTACAATTTTATGCAGAACGTCACAATGCTCTTTTAACCCATCTTATGTTAGAAGAAACTTTCTGTATAGTAAATATAAATCCAAGTTGTATATTACAGCTGTATAAGAAACACTTTTAAGTATATCTATATACACAGACACACACCCACCACTTCTTGGGCAATGCTTATTTACAGAATTTAGCTTCCAAAACTTGGTCTCAGCTTTACTTTGTTTGCTTTCATCACTTCAAAAACAATCCTTTCTCCCTGTTCTGTTGCTTTAGAAATACACCATGTTAGTAAGAACAAAGTGTCCTGCTTCTTCACAGCTTTCAATATACACCCTACAAAGCCACTAGCAACAGACTGCAGTCTGTATTCATTCAAAGTTCTATTTTATCCATTCTCTTTGGAGTAGCAAAAGGATGAAAAAATAATAGTGGCTTCCTATACATGAAGAGGATTGAAACATTTCAAAAGAAAGAAGGGTGGTAAAGTAAAAAACCAAAACTCCTCCGAAACAAAGCGATCCTTCACTACGTCTTCTTCCCCAGAAGATATTTCCTGCCTTCACCATAGTAAGATGGGATCTTTCTTTGGCTTTACCAATATAACTCAAGTTTTACTCTTCTCTCCCTGTATCAATGTTTAGTCTTTTGTTACATGAGATATCTCAAGTTCTTGAATTCTTTAGATTTTATTTTCTCTCCAATCCTCATCAGTTTTTAAGGGAGAAGACAAGTTGCATACAAGACCTTATTAGACATCATGATCAAAGACACTGATAAAGCAAAGTTTCAAGCTCCCAAAAGTACAGAACAGGGTTTGGACTTGATCTAAAGCATACAGTTGTTAGATTGTTGAGTAGTGACAGTGACTTCCCTGCTCTGTAGACAATGGTGGTGGTGATGCTCAAAGTACACCACAAGCCTTACAGAGCTAGTAACAGCAAAATTTAGGGGGAAAAAAGAACAACACTGCTGGGAAGTAGCCTGAAAACTCCTGCTCTGGACAAACATAAGTGAACTTGGATTGCCCAGGAACAAAGAAGGCTTACACAGAAACTCCACAGGAAAAAAAACCCAGGCAAAATATTCTGGTGTGCTACTCCATCAAAAATAATTAAAGAGAGAGGAAAAAAAATATATCCAGAAGCAAAACTAACTGGCGGTTTTTCACAAAACTCAGGAGAGAGCACAACCAAAAATGACCAAGCAAAAAATACAATACCCTGTGTTATTTCAGTATGCTCTACATGTAACAAGAGGAAGGAGAATTGACCAGATCTAAACTGGAATTAGAGGAAAGAAATGTCAAGCAGTGGCTGTACATGTTTTTCAGCTGATGTCAAAACAAAAAAAGAGAAAATAGTAGCTAAGAATGCAATTTGTACAATGGCAGAATAGTATTTTTCATCTTAAAAAAATGTAATATCATTACTGAAAATGTCTTCTACAATTGGGGCCATTAGGTAGGAGAATAGTGAACACAAGAAAGAAAATATCAGAAGTGCCACCAGTAAAATCTGCTAACTACTTCCAACAATGATACCCATAATTTGAATCCTATGTAGAATAAGCACAGAGGTAAAACTTCCAGTAACTGAAGAAGTCTTTACACATATAATATTCATCACTGCTTAATACCTTCTGTTGCTTTTGGTTTGGTTGTTTTAGTGAACTAGTCAAACTGAAAAAGATAAACTTTTAAATTTAACCTGATGTAATATAACTTTCATGAGTATGCAAACCGACAAGTCTAACCAGTCTACTGCTAACTCTAAGTGCCATGCAGCAATATGGTGAGGTAGTAAGGCAGTAAGGTCAGTTCAGTTTTTCTGATTATTTACTAAGTATTTAACAATCAGAAAAAAAGGTTAAGATTTTTTCCAGAAAAACCACGGAAACCAGAAACATTGGAAAAACAAGGGATATGCCCAGAGCTTTTCTTCTTCTTCCATATTTTATTTCCATATGGAAATTCAGGCTACAATCAAGGAACACTCACATAAGGACTGGCTTCAAACTCTGTCTTGAGAGGTACCTCCAGCCTATCTTCGGAGGTCACTTTTTTGTTTACTGCAGTCTCAAAAGCTACATGCAGATGCAGCCAGACAAAAAGAATGACTACTACCCTTATAGTACAAGGGATCCAGTAACAAGAGTCGCCCTACATGTTCTAGTGGTCTTTAACAATCACAAATTACTGTAAAGGCCTCGTCTAGTTTTCCTTTGCTACCATTTGAGGTATGATTTATCACTTCAAGAAGCTAACTGGGAGTAAAACTCAGAAAAACCTTTTTTAAGCATTGTTTCATAATGACTCCTTTGTTTTGCCTTTTAACTGTTGTGAAATACAGGTATTTTGCCCACTGCAAAAATAAAATGCAGAATGTTCTGACGTTTGTTTTGGCACAGTTGTCACATTTGTTTTAACACAGTTCTTGGTATTCTGAGAGTGCTGCTATCTAAATGTAAGCATTGGGAACTCTAATCTTATTTACTGTATTATCAAAAAACTGAACGTAAGCCTGGTCAACATCTATATTATTAATTAAAATAGAACACCAGAATAGGTTTTCATGCCTTTCCTGCTTCAGGTGACTCTTAGAGAAAAAAAATTTACTTTAGCTCTAGAGAACTGCATGGTTTTTTCTCTCTACATAACACATTCTTCTATCACTCTTACAGACAAACTAAGAGATACATTTACCTCCAGAATCAACACCAACACAATCAATAGAGGAAGGCACTCTTGTAAATTTAGTACTTATACAAAGATCCCTTAAACTTTTATATTGTGCTCAGAATTCCATGTCAGTTTCATCTGTGCTGACTGAAAAAGTTTCTCACAACGCATCAAGTATGCTACAAGCCTCTTTCAAAGAGGAAGCCTGATCCCAAATACTTATTTTGATTAACTGCTCTGCATGACTTATTAATGAGAAATTTGTAATGCACACATAAACAAAACAAAAAGCAACATCAACCATGCAATAGAAAATGAAAAAAATAATGGAATGCAAAGGAAAATTAAAAAACAAACAACCCCCTTCACACACACACAAACAAAAAAATATACACAAAACCCCAACTAACCAAAAACCAAACCAAAACAAAAACAACCCAACAAACCACAGCAAAAAAACCCCCAACAAACCATCCCAGGACTCAATGCTAACAAAGAAGTACTGAATATCAGAAGAAAAATTTGGCCAGAACACTTGGACAAAAAGGCATGTCCAAAATAGTTTTGATATATCCCCATTAACTTCTGGAAGATATTACGTTATTGAGGATTTTACAGTCATCACTGTGCATCTAGTACAAAACTAAGACAGCACAGAAAGAAGCACACAGATGCAGAATAACAGCAATCTTTCACCAAAGCTTTTTCTTTTCTGAATTCTGACACTCACTACTGAAACCAGAGCTGGGTGGTAGATTTGGAAAGCAGTGAAATATTTTCAATTTTGAAAATAAGCTCCTATACAGAATAATTTCTCCCACATTATAAAGACATGGCAACAGCACGCTGCAGCACCACCTCATTTTATTACATGGCACATTTATTTACTGGTCATGCCCCAACCATCTCATCTGTCTCTATGTAAGAGCAGCACTTCTCTAGTGTACACTCTAGTAACCTTCTGTATAACTAAAACACATTAATGATGAATAGCCACTCTAATAACCTTCCGTATAACTAAAACACATCAATGATGAATACAGTCACTCAGGTCTTCTGCACCATATCTTTCTGTTATGCAGATAAAAAACCTAAGAAGCATGATTTCTCCTGATCAGCTTCTGTAGCCACAGTTCGGAGAGAAAACATGATGTCACCTGTGAAAACCCAGCAAACATCCCATAACTACACCAAGTACGAGAACAGAGGCAGGAGACAGTCATTCTGTTTCCACCTCTTCACAGACTCTGTTTGACCTTGGTAAGTCACTGGGTTTTTGTGCTTGTTTTTTCATGTTCAGGACATGAAGAGCTTTTACGCAGATGGCTGGAACAACAACAATAACTGAGTACGGCTAATTATTATTTATTCTGCCTGGCCTTAGAACTCTTCCACAATGCCATAAACTCAGTGTGCACAAGTGCCTCCAAGACTCTAGACCTTTATTTTGAAGCTCCCTTTATGTAAAATCACCAGTGAAAGCAGTAACACCCCTTACCAAGACAACCTCCCCTGTAGTCAATAACTGATAAAAGGTTAGTTTCACAAATTCTTCTGCTGAGCAAACAACTTTAACCTTATTTTCTACACTGGTAGTTCCTAATCCATAGTTTGCAAACTGCCTGCAGATCCTTTGCTGCTGCTCCCAGACAAAATTAAATTACAGAGTAAAAATAAGAGCTGACAGGAAAAGGAAAGCAGGGTATTTTCTGAAGTGTATCTTTTATTCCATGCAGTTTCTATAGCTCGGCAAAAATTAGGGACCAGTATTTTGCACAATTCAATTCCTTCTTTCAGGCTTGGAAAATTCTGAATTTCACGGCAGCCTGATGAAGTTTCATTTTGATACCAAGTTTTCCTGGTAATCTCCCAAAGCACCACACACTGGAAATATGCCATGAGTAAGGCTTTGAAAAAAAACGAAGTGCAGATGAAATGTCCTACAGACCAAGTAATGTTACCAAGAATAAAAGTAGAAAGACATTTTTTCTGGCACATGCATATAAGTGTCTATATTTGCCTGTACTCATAAAGGAAAAAATTAAGTGTTCATTCCTCTACTCAAATAACTATAAGAAATTAGATTAATGACCAAAACACTAACTAGGAACCATTGTACTATATACCCTTTAATCTAATCTAGGAGAAGCAGAAAAATTAAATGAAGGTGTGATCTCATACAGAGCAGTTAAAACCGATTAGTTGCCAATAAAGCTTGTTGCCTATCGGGGGAAAGGGTTCTGGATTTTCAATGCACTGATGAAATAGCACTGCGTACAAGTCAGTATATAATACAATAAAATGGAGATAAGTTCTTGCTCCTGAATAAGAAACAAATGAGGAAAAGTTATACCATAACCACAACCACTGTATGTGGTCTTCATGTTTTCCAAGTGAAGTATGTGAACAACTTTAGAATTAGACTGATAGAACATCCTGAATTGGAAGGGACCCACCAGGATCATCAAGCCCAATTCCTGGCCCTGCGCAGAACACCCCAGAATCACATGATGTGCCTGAAAGCATTGTCCAGATGCTTCTTGAACTCTGCCAGGCTTGGTGCTGTGACGACTTCCCTGGAGAGCCTGTTCCAGCACCCAACCAATCTCTGGGTGAAGAACCTTTTCCTGGTATCCAACCGAAATCCCTCGCGACACAAATTCAGACCATTCCCTTGGGTCCTGTCACTGGTCAGCAGCAAAGAGATCAGCATCTGACCCTCTGCTTCCCCTGTGAAAAAGTTGCAGGCTGCCATGAAGTCTCTTCTTGGTCTCCTCCACACTGAACAAGATGACTGATCTCAGTCATTCCTCATAATGGCGTCCCCTCTAGACCCTTTACCCTTAATGGTGCTGCTTCAGATGCTCTCTAAGAGCTTTACATCTTTCTTACATTGTAGTGCCCAAAACTGCTCCCAGCACTCAAGGTGAGGCTGCCCCAGCACAGAGCAGAGCAGGACAATCCCCTCCCTTGCCTGGCTGGTGATGCTGTGCCTGATGCACCCCAGGACATGCTTGGCCCTCCTGGTTGCCAGGGCACTGCTGACTCACATTCAGCTTTCAGTTGACCAAGACATCCAGGTCCCTTTCTGCAGCCTCCCATTCCCTAGCCTATGTACATCCACAGCTGCCCCATCCCTGGCACTTGCCCTTGTCAAATTTCACATCCAGTGATTGCCCAGCCCTGTAACTGGCCAAGATCACTCTGTAGGGCCTCTCTTAGTTTAAATAACTATGGAAATATGTACTTCAATTCAACACAAATGTTTCAAGACTCATCTACATAAAAAGACACGTTCAAAAAAGAGCTTGCAAGCTTCCTGAAAACATGTGCTGCCAACTGAAGTGTTCAGACTGCTTTAGAGAGAACAAATCACTTCCGAGCAGCATGTCATTCATTAAACAATCTTATTAATCAAATAGTAAAACATTATAACAATTGTATCTTATCATAAACTTTTATGATCAGTCAGGCTTTTAAAAATAAAAGTACTAACAAAAATAGTATTTATCTTCACCTCTATTTTATATTATATATATAACTTTAATATACATAATATTAAAATGTATTATATATAATATTAGTCTCTGTCTATTGCAGGGATCAAAATCTGCAAGTTTAATCAAGAGACTTCTCACGCTGTACATACTGAAACCCTTACCTTCTTCTCTTTCTTGGTAAAAAAGGTTTACCACTGCAAATATGTACTTTATGCATGTACAAGCGTAAGAGCAAGAAGATACATGGCCATATGTCACCATCTGGATAAATAAAGTGTAGCTGAATAGCATGAAGTATTTTTCAGAAAATGAACATTTTTTAAACAGTATAAATAGGCTCTGAAAAATGGCTGTGATGTGACATAGCAAAGGTGACAAAAGAGTTTCTTCAGTTTGTAAAGGTTACTTTTTTTGTAAAAGGTAGCAACCACAAAATACATACACACACACACGAATTATGAGTAAAGAACACTACACAAGTAGAACCTCAGGAAATGAGATAAACTCTAAGTTTAGCCCTTACTTTTGCAAGACTCAGTAAGAATGCAGGTATATGGAAACTGCTTCTATTAATAATTTCTTCTTCAAAGAAGTGTACTGGCTATTTCCTTTTCTGAATTTTTTCATTGTAAGAGATAACTATAATTCTATATTATTTCCTTACCTCATATAATCTTAATTGTCAATTAATGCAATTATGTTCCAGTATGAAGCGCATAATATTATAATGCTATAAGCACTTCCACATAAAAATAATGGCAGTTCACTAAGATGAAGAATATAATTATAATTTATAATTGTAACACTGCCTTGAAATACTATGGACTTAAAAGGCATATCCACTTTTGTCAACAGAATTAAGATTTCATCCGACATACAGCTAGTGACATTTACCTTTTTCTCTTCTTCACCTAAACACAAAAGAAAAAAGTAAGTAATTCTATAAAAGCAGGCATGCACAATTGCCTAATTTTTTAAAATACTGAAATAACAAATTAAAAAAAAAAAATAAAAATACACCTTCCGTGTGAAATGCTCTTGGGAGGCAGTATTTCAGCACATTAGTGCCATATAGGTCAGTTAATAATGTGCTTGCAATTAAAATCCAAAGAACTTTGGGTTGCAAGTATTATGAACACAGAAAATTGAAGTCCTGAAATTTCAGAATTCTGCTGACATGATTTGCTCTCCAAATGCCAAACTAATATTGTGTAGAAACTACACTCTTCACCCCAAGAGAGATTCGAACAAGTTGCATAAGATAGAATACCTGTTTGTATTAAATATGTTTTTACAAATCCAAACTTCAAACCTCTTCAAGTTTATCAAAAACCAAACATAGCATAGAACAGGTATGCATTGCACCTTAACTGTAATCTTCAGCAAAAATGAACTAGTAACCATAAAACCTTTTGTCAAAATCTTTACCTGTGAAGGCACCACAAGTCTTTTAGGAAGACTTTACACATACCTACAGGCTACTTGCTCTTCTTTTCACAGTACTCTTAAACATAGAAATTTGAATTGAAAATAATGAAAAATAGTGCTAAAATGAATTATTACTGCCAAATAGAAATTAGCAAGTCAGAGGAAAGAAACTTGCTCTCACTGACAAACCCATGATCATTATGCAACTCATAGTATGGAACAACACTTAAAACTACTTCTGCAAAGAGATATCAGCAAAGGGTATTGCCTTTTAATTGGCCGTAACAAGCACACACATACTTTGTCAAATACAATAGTCTACAGATTATCCTGGAGAAATCAAGCTATAGAGAGATTATTTTCAAACTTTCTTTGCGCTCTCTATCAACCAGAATAAGTCAAACAACAAAGAGCTACTTAACACAACGAATAAACAGTGAAAGCAAATAAAATCCAAATTAAGATCTTAACTTCATGAAATTGCTCCTAGTGAAACTACAAAAGGTTTTCCTAGCATTTCAGAACACTCCTTCAAGAATACAGTGCTCACAAGGATTTCCCAATAGTCTGACTTAAGACAGCTCATGCTCCTTGATAACAACTTAAATGTTAGTCACACAAAACCATCTACTCATTTGATTGTAAACGAGTTTTTCCCAATCTTTAACACTCATCAGGGGCATATACACAATACAATAGCTGTAGTTACGCTATTACTCAAATCGTAATAAGCACTGTTTAAACCTTCAGTGACAGTAAAAACTGTAGCCTGAAGAACCCATCCATGAATTCTAGTCCTATCGTCTTCATAATCCTGTTTCCACTCCTTAAGCTTCACTGAAAGCACTTTGACTAACATCTCATGCAGCCTAACCCTATGATGAGGCTCAGAATCAATAAGTAATTGTTATCTTCCTAAACCTGTCAATCACCCAAGAGTAGCAGCAAAGCTTCCTCTCCGGAAATAACTCTCCCTAGTTTCCTTGGCATCGCTGCTCTCATGATTCATCCCTTACCTTTCCAACTGTTCTTTCAGTGTATCCTCCTGAAGGAGCCTCCTCATTCACCTGTATTATTTTATGAATCACTTCATAGGTTTTTGTCATGCAGCCCTTTCCATTTGTCTTCATTCTGTCCAGGGCCACAATTCAAATTCAACTATGAACTCCCTACCATCAATCAGAAATATCCTTTCTACTCCCTGTTTCCTGTGCTTGACCAAGTCAATACCCCAGCCTGAGTCTCTCTTTCCCCATTCTGATGCTTCACCATCAGTTCAGCATCAGCACAGACAGGTCTTACTCATTCTACCATTGCTTCAGTCTCCTTTCTATGACTGCAAGTCCTGAACTTAATTGAGCATAAGCCCTCAAATCTAGGTTCTCTATAGGTCCAAGAAATAACCTGGTGTTGAGACCCTAGCAATGCCCATCACATCACTAAGATATTCCTTTAGTAGCTTTAATTTTATCAGTGACCACAGAAGTTCACACCTGAAATAGTGAAGCACACTTCCTCATCTTTCAAGATCCAGATTTGACCCTTTAGAACATTCCTCTCTCGATAGCTTTTTTTAGCCTATGGCCAGATCACACAAGTCCTCCCCCACCTCATCTCTTGAGCAGCATCCACTTCACTCTCTACTTCAAGACCTTCAGTGGTCAATGTCCTCATTCTAAAATTACTAATCATGATGTTGATGAGGTTAAAGTTCTGATAAACTGTTATATTTTTATCTCTGAACTTCTCTTCCCTTGCCCTTATGGCTCGGAGAGCTCCTGGAAGCAGCACTCTCTTTCAAAAACCTCCTGCAAAGTTTTTTCTTAGTTCTCACAAAAAAACAAAGAAACAAAATAACCAGATGGATGTCACATCTACACTACTGCACTAAAATTCACAGCGCTGATGCCAAACATTCTCCTGTGCCATCACAGATCTCTTGAGTCTTCCCTTACCCACAAAGCATTAAGCATTCTGGGTCAGGAAACTCCTCATAACCACTGAACTCCTGGATGACTAATTCAGACATGGAACTTGAATAGCTTGTTGCTTAGAAAAGTGTGACTAAAACAATTCTCTACTGTACAGTGCCTATGGAAAACATCATACCAGCAACAAGCCTACTCAAATTATTTTTGCCTTTTACAAGGCTTCTCAACCTGTTTGAAAAATAATCCAAATGTTACACTGTATACTGCTATTACAGAGGTTTTCACTGATAATCAAGTACTCAAGACAATGCCTACTATTTATCACATCAATCTCTCATCCCTGAGTTTGCTTCTAGTATTTTAAAGATCAGGCTACTGAGAAGACATCATTCCATACTTTATGTCACTTTAAAATCACAAAATTAAATTCACAGCATTAGAGATTTTCTCTGTCACATGGCTTTATTAGACCTAGCAGAGCAATTTTCAAACTAATTGATACCTACAGGTATTTTTGCAGTATCAGCAATTTTTTAAAACCAAGTGATTTGCACTCAAAACGTTAAATTAAAGAAGCACATTTTTATTACTTCTGATATCTTAAAATGGTATTTCCTAAATTGTCCACAACCAAAAATAAAAATACTCCACAAACCCCCCAAAATACTATCCTATAATCCCAGCTATAAATTATCCACTTCTTTTAAATAATAGTTGTGAATAGTAATTCATTTTAAGTTCCCTGTCTCATGTTTCTGTTTACCTTCTCACTATATCTGGTTCTGACACTGCCCAGTTTAGGTTGTCACACTACATATAAGCAAGTTTAATCAAAACCCTCCTTGCGAGGCAGCGTCATGAGCATGCCACATGCTGCAAACAACAAACAAACAAACAACAAAGTGGTAACATATGCTGACTGCCACCCAAAACTGCTGCAGTAAATTCCCACTATTCCATTCAAACACTGCATAAACATATGTACCATAATATAAGCTTAGCCATACAGTTTTCATAGGAAAAAAAAAATAAGAAAGAAAATAAAAGAAAGAGCATTTTCATTCAGGTAACACTGACTGCAAAAGAGCCATAAGCTTTACCTCAAAGTTTGAGTGCCTATGTGATGCCTATTTGAGCACAATATGCAGGATTTGCATATTACATTCTTCAGGTATTGCTTTTAATTTCAAACACTTTTTTGCTGTGTCCAAGTAAGTTTTTACAGAACTGCCCAGAAAAAAAACTCCTTATACTAACTATTTTGGGAAAAAAAAATATTAGCTACTGGAGAATCATCAATTTTTAATCCTAATACACACAGACAACTCAGCATCAGAGCCATACTCCAAACACAGGTCTTGTAATTAAAAAAAAAAACAAAAAACCAAAAAAACCAGGCTCCTTCATGCAATATAACTAAAACATTAATAAAAGTTAGCATATTTCATTTTATGTACATTACAAGTATTTAACAATAAGAAAACAAAATTATTTTTCCAGAGAATTATGTGACTTATAGGTTTAAAAAATGAACATAGAACCAAAGTCCTAAAGTATACACAATTTTTTCACTCTTGTTAAAATGTTTTTTTTTCTACTGCTCTGATTATTTGAACACCATTTTTAAAATAATCTACAGTTGTTTTGTCAACATTTTAACAGACATCTGAAAAGGATAAAAGTAATGTCACAAACATGACAACACTTCTGACAAACCTGTAATAATCAATAAACAAAAGGAAACGGAACCCAAATATTCCAATGAGTAAACTAACAGAAACGTGGAAAAACTTAATTGCTAACTAGAGCACAGGCTAATAGTTATAGCAAACTTTAAAGGCATTTGTTCCCTTCTTTCAACTCCAACCTCCAAAACAGTACACTCCAGGAATCATAACAAACAAGATTAGCTTCCCTAAAGAACATTTAATTGAGAAATTGTATATCAGCCACAAGATGCCTTCATCAGGAGAGAAGTCAAGCAAAAGTTTCGATTTATTTTTTGACAAACAAGAGTGAGGAATTGGAAACACTAGTCCAGCCAAACAAAACAACAAAATACCATAATGCTACCTTCTCCACGAGAACAAAAGCATCAACCACCAACTCCACCCCACCCCCAAGCAGGCTGTTGCTCTCTAACCACAGAGCCAATGCTGTAGACAATGTAATCCCACAGGGAAGACAGAAGACCACAGACACACTGTGAAATCTTAAAATAAGATTTCACGTTTTAGAAAGACAGAAGTACTTTAACGAGACAAAATTTCATTTGGAACAAACAGGTAGAGTACAGAAACAGCCTGTTCTTCTCCTGTCTCTTCCCTCAACACACAGAGGGAAGTCACACGTGCTCAGGATAGCCCAAAATTAAGGACACGGCACTTAAAATAAGCAGCAGCAATCAAGATGTGGCGAGGATGGCAACGCGCAATGTAACACTGCAGGTGTGATTGCGTGCTGTATACCAGCAGTGGATCTGTTATTATGCATCAGCTGTAGGTGGCTAAGAGGGTGTCACTTATTACAGTGACACATGCTGCAGCTGGCTAGCCATGATTAAGTATTACCCAGTGTGGTTGAAAGGGATGGCGACTACCATTCATTATGATCCAGCATGGCTTAGTGGGGTAGGGAGGCTGCTACCCTTCCCTGCACCGCAGCATTTGAAGGAAGGCAACTAAAACTCAACAAAGCCCTGAGAATGGTGTGCAGACAGGAGAGAAAGGCAACATCAGTCGCCCAGCCTGAGGGAACGGGTGTCCTGCTAACAGGGACGGAGAGCCCGCCCGCGCTCGGCGCGACCGGGAGCGCTCCGCCGCCAAGTGACAGCGCCGGGCCGGGCCCCGGCCAGCCCCGCCGTGCGAGGGGCGCTGGGGCACCGCGTTCAACTTCCAACCACAGCAGCAAAAGCCTTTGTCCGAGCGCTCCTGGTCCGTGGCCGGGGGAGCCCGGGGGACCCCCGCCTGCGGCGGGACGAGCCGGGGCGCCCGAGAAGGGGGAACAGCCCGTGCCAGCCCCAGGTCCCCTCCCAGCTGGGCTCCGCCGCTCCCCTGGAGCCCTCAGAGCGGGACCCGCTCCGAAGAAGCCGGGATGAGCACTGACCCTGCACGGAGTCCCGACCGGCGTGTCCGTGCCGGAGAGAAGGAGAGTAAAGTGAGCGCCCAGACCCGCCGGGACGCCCGTACCGCGGGGCGGCCGGAGAGCGCGGCCGCTGCCGGGCCGGCACCCGGGGCGCCTCCTCCGTGCGCCCACCCGGCGGGACCCCAGCCCCGCGAGGTTTGCGCCGCAGGGCCCGCCCGCGGGCCGTCCGGAGGGC
>VZRF01012756.1:299796-394931 GCA_013396875.1 Vireo altiloquus
GGGCGGGAGGGGGGGACGGCGCGCGCCGCCCACTCAGCGCCCGGGCTTCTCCCCTCAGACACAACAGCCCAGGCGTGGGAACCGCGCCGCTCTCGCGAGAGCCTGGCACCGGCCGGCACTGCGGAGAGTGGCGCAAGTCTCGCGAGAGCGGAGCGCGCTCGGGGGAAACCGAGGGATTCCCTCTGCCCGCTC
This sequence comes from Vireo altiloquus, assembly GCA_013396875.1. Classification (NCBI taxonomy): domain Eukaryota; kingdom Metazoa; phylum Chordata; class Aves; order Passeriformes; family Vireonidae; genus Vireo; species Vireo altiloquus. The sequence continues at coordinate 299,989 of VZRF01012756.1, forward strand.
GCGCGTCTCGCCCCCGCGGGCGCGAGGAGGGGCGGAGAGGGAGGGACCATTCTGGGCGCGGAGGGAGGGGCGGGGCGGNTCTTCCACAAACTCTCGCCAAAACTCCTACTCTCGCGAGAGCGCCCCCCTCCCCGCGGCCCGGAGCGCGCGTGCGCGGGCCCGTGAGACACGCGCGGGGCGGGAGGGGGGAACGGCGCGCGCCGCCCACTCAGCGCCCGGGCTTCTCCCCTCAGACACAACAGCCCAGGCGTGGGGACCGCGCCGCTCTCGCGAGCGCCTGGCACCGGCCGGCACTGCGGAGGGTGGTGNTGGCGCAAGTCTCGCGAGAGCGGAGCGCGCTCGGGGGAAACCGAGGGATTCCCTCTGCCCGCTCGCGCGTCTCGCCCCCGCGGGCGCGAGGAGGGGCGGAGAGGGAGGGACCATTCTGGGCGCGGAGGGAGGGGCGGGGCGGGGAGGCTGCGAGCGCGCGGGGATCGGCCCACGGCCGCCACCGCCTCCCCTCTCCCACCCCCGCGCGTGGGACCGCCCGCCTCGTGCTGCCCGCGGGCCCGGCACGTGCGCGGCCCGGAGAGACCCGCGGTGGTGCCGTCGCTGAGGGGCCCGTCGGCGCGGAGCCGGGAACCGGGGCAGGGCGGAAAGAACTCCTTGTCAAACCGTGAATTAAAAAAAAGAGCAGGAGGCTGGGATTTGGAGGCACAGCCCTTAGGAAGACCTGTTAGGTTCCTTACGTGGAATCGTTAACGTAAATTTTTTGAGAAGTCGGTTTTACATTAAAAGGCCTGTTTCATAATTTTGTTTTCATGTGCAACCGAAATGCGTAAGATGCGTTTGTTTAGCAAACAGAAACATTGGAGTCTGCCAGAGCCCCAGCCAGCTAAGCGAGCCCTGTGTCTACAGTGTGGGCACGGGGACAGGAGGTGTCTGCGACATGGAGCTGCCGGGCTGTGCTCCGACGTTTTCATAAAACAGAAAAAGAAGACCCCAATTTTGGATTCATTTAACAAAATTACCACTGCAAGGTGAGGGTCTGATGTCCATTAGGAGACCGTATTTGAAAACTAATCCTTTTATATCAGGACTTCTGTCAGTTCAATACTCTCTATGTGTTTAGTATAACATGTCAGTCCCAAGTCCGGGCAAATGCTACATTGATTTAAAGATTGCTGAGATTCCAAAGCCCACATCTTTTTTTATTACTTTAGCTCTGTACCTCTGCTGTTTTCTAAAATTATGGAAAAATAAAATTTCAATAATCCCATGAATAAGATTTTGGATTTCTCTCCCACATACGCACTTCACTGCTAATGCTAATGTCTCAGATAAGTAAAATGATGTTTTAAGAGATTCCTCGGTGACAAAATTTTTCTGTACGTCTCCTGTACAAACAGCTGTTGTCTCCTGTCATTAAGGGACTTTCCCCATCATGATTTCCCCCTCCTCATTAGATACAAGAGGACTTTGATTGGCTCCCTTGTAGGCACAGTTCTTGGCAAAAACACAATGCATACTGGAAATCCTCTGTATTGTTTGCAAAGAGCAACTCATAATCCCTTTGGAAATCTCTTCCTAAAAACATCTCTCCTCTTTTTTTTTTTTCTCCCAAGGCTGAAAAATGATCTCAGCTCATGCTAACTCCATTCCATTAAGAATAGTTTCTGGATGTTTGCCATGGACTGTCTCTAGATGGTTATTTTATGGGGCCCCTCTTTTAGTGTGTTTTGAATCAAACTGGAAAATCTAAAAACACGGCACACAATAATCTGCAGTGTCTAGCCTCTTTCAATAGTTTACAAAGAAGGCTTTGATTAATAACCAGATTAATTGGATACTGGAGCAGGTATATTATTTTGAAGAATTAATAATTATGGAAACCATTGTAGTCCTTTCCATCACTGACAGCAGTACATTATAAAACAAATAACCATTGATTTTATTTTTTTTAAATTATAAATGATTTGCAGTTCAGAAGGCTGAGAATACTATTCAAATCAAAAACAATAAGCTGAACTTTATGTGAGTAGCTGGTGGAAGAAAAGATAATAAGCCGCCGAAGGTTTTTTAATATTGTTTATGCATTGAATTTTCTTCTTGCTGCTAAAAGTTTGTATTTCATATAGAGTGTGAATAATTCCTATTGACTTTATTGGAAACTGAAAGCATCCACTACCTCGGGGAACCAGACCTCACTTTCTGGCCTGTAATGAATGTAAGCACTTGCAGGGCTGAGGTAGAAATATTTAAATACCAGGTTTGCACCATTTAAATTTTTGTGTTTGCTTTGCAAATCAGTAGTTTAGACTTTTTGATTTAAGCTCAGCTGAGGTTGACAAAGGGTTCTGAATCAGGCCTTTCACTTCAGAGGCAATTTGGAGAAGCACAGCTTGGAGGCACCTTTGAAGGATGTGATTTCCACTGGTGTTGAGCCTCACCCGTGTTCCAAACAGATGCTCTGCCAGATGACTCCAGCTGGGTGCTCAGAATCATTAGTCACCTTTGAAAATTAAGGCTGTTAAAGCAGGAATTTCAGTTTACTCTCACTTGTAAACTGGGAGACAGGACCACCTCTAACTTACTTGGATTCACCAACATGTGTGTATGTGAACGGAGCCTCTTGGCCAGTGCTTGGTGCATCTCAGCAGCTTCCTATGGGAATCCATACAGTTCCCCCATGCTCCGAGTCTTGCTTTGTGTGGAAAGAGGAGAAAAGACAAGGTGCCTAGCAAGAGCCCATGGAATCATTAGGGATCAGGCCCTCTGTGTGGGCAGGGAGGAGGTCTTTTGGCCTGGAATTTTGTCCCACCACTAGTACTGCAGGAGTTGCTGGCTGGCACTGTCCAAGCAGCCCAGCTTTGGAGGAGAAAGGCAGGCAGGAGCAGGGAGCATGGGATGGAAGCTGTGATAACCAGGCCAAAGATTTCAACGGCTTGTTTGACCAGTTCAGACCAAACTTTCTCCAGCTCAGCTTTGGCTCTGGGTCTCCCCTAAGCTCATGGCTTTGGGCACAGCACTAGCTAATATGCTTCACATTTGGCAACTGCTTCTCACCTCGCTGGTTTGGAGAAAGATGAGAAGACAGAAGACCTGCACCCTTTTGTGTAGAAGCAGTCCGAAGTTTCTTACGTGCTTAGCACACACATGTGAGAGATAGGCAAGGGGACAAGAGACTTTCTCAGATCAGCCTGTCTTAAAAAAAACCATCTCACAGTGTGTCCTGTAAAATCCAAGCTATTTTAAAACCCAGTGACCTTAAAAAGCATTGTAGGTAGTGAGAACCACAGTTATCTGGATCTTCATTATAAGGAGTGGGTTTATCTTGAGATGTTGGAGTTTGTAGGTGGTGTAAATCACACATTCTAGTGGTAGGTACTGTGATACAACCCTGCTGGAATTTCATAAGCACAGGATGTACAGTGTGGTTCAACCACGTGTCCAGGAAAGCAAATAAACAGGCAGTTGCCCACAGAACATCTCCTAGATCTGAACTTTGGTGCATCTGTCAACAAAAGTTATCGCTTAAGCTGTTAGCCAGCCAGCTCAATGTCAGAAAGGTGTCTCCTCTTTGAAATGGATGCTGATGTTCAACACAGCTCTGAGAATTTGCAACCTTGTCTTAAGGATGACAAGGAGAAAGGATAGGCTAGTTAGCAATCTGCAGTAGGAGCATTGTTAAATAGTTTTTGCTAGTATGTCAAAAAGAATGATCAAAGAGGATGGTAGAGCAAAGAAAAAATCTGAATCTGTGTCTTAATGTGGGCTCAGGTATAAGTATGCCTTGGTGTAACCCCAGAGGCTACATTCAGACTTGGGCCTCGCTCTGGTCTTGCCTTGAAAGCAAGTACCGTCACTTCCCAGAGTGTTCTTTTAGTGCAAAGACAAGATGCAAGGAGTGTAGGAAACATTAGGAAGGAAGAGGGGGAGGAAAGACGAGGTTAACAGTAATAGCATCGTGTGGTTATGTAGGTTAACAGTGTGAACAGCTTGATGACTGACTTCTGTAACTTCTTATTTTTAAATACTTTTCTAGAACAGCCTGTTAAGACACTGCATTGTATTACATTTTGCTTCTCACCCTACCCCTGAATAGTGTCTTCATATATTTTCCATTGGGTGAAATTTTGTCAGTTTGCGTGTAAACTACCCTGTCTCTCTCCTTTGTTTCACTGGGCTCTTCAAAGAGCTCACCTCTGAACCTCTCTTATGCCCTATTCCTCCACTTGTGCACATGATACCTGTCTACCAGTTAGGTGTGGCACCAGGTTATTCCCTTAGCCCTGCTCTCCATACAGAGCCCTCTGCTGTGGTGGCTGCTGCCATCAGCCCTTTCATCCTCAGGGTGCCCCTGCAGATACCACTGGATTTCAGTGAATCATCTGGAGGCTAAAATGCCCTGGGGGCTGGCAGAGCCTGCCCACCACACACCAGGTGAAGCCAACCCCCTGCACCCCAGCATTTGCAGGCAGCAGCAGAGCAGAGGTTCCCCGGGCCCCCCCATGGTGCTGCAGGAGCATGGCTTCCTTGCTGCCCTGGCCTTCTGCCATGGCTAATGTGTGCATGCACCAAACCAGTTCTAAGATTAAACCACAGGATGCAGGATTACAAAGTCATTAATTACAAGGAGTACAGCAGGATAAACTGTAAAAATCTCAATGTTTCCAAAACATACAGGAGAAGATACAACTTCTTTTCAATCTGTCCGATACCAGTAGGACTGACTATGAGCTGAGGGCACCCTAAGGGAGTTAGCTGCATCCTGCTGAAGTCAAGAAAATGGGGAAGATTGAACTAGCTTGTTAGACTAATTTGTGAATTATCACAAATAATAAAGCAGATGGAAGATTTAAAGATCACTCTATTACTCCAGATGTTTCATTGATTTTATTCATATATAAATACAAATCGAATTTGCAATGCTACACTTCTGAATTAGTGTGAAAACAGATGTCTTTCTGCAGAAAAACATTTTAACCAGAGGTGCTGTTGCAGTTCTGTTGTTTTCCTGATGTGTATTAATTCACCATCTACACTGCGAGTGATACACTCACACCTAAGCCTGTAACTCAGTGACTGAGTTAAAGCTGATTTTTTCAGCTAGTCTGCTCTCTCATTCATTTGGCTCTTTGAGAAAATGTATGCTGACAGGCTTCACCTCTACCTGTAGGTAAAATATATTTTTGGAAAACAAAGAATGAAAACTCATTTGATTCTACAAAACACAAGAGAAATACGCACTCTTAATTATACACATTTTTCTTACTTCCAGGGAGTATGTAACAGAACAATGCTTAAGGAAATTTCAGACTAACTATAACAAGGTACAAAAAAAGAATTCATCACCCTACTATAAAAGAAATCTACAAACTGCACATGACCTCTTGATAAAGCTGCCACTAAAAACCCATTTGCCATTGCAAACCATCCCATTTTAATAAGTATTAGGAAAGTCTTTGTCCCAGTGATGACCACACACTCTGTCAATGGGAGGAAATGTGGACAGAAATCCTTAACCTATAATTCTACATACAAATATGTGCACACAGGAATTCTGTCTATAGCTAGAGAGAGGAGTCAGGAAATTAATTGATTCACAAGTGTAAAGCTGAATACCATATAAATGCTATTTGGAGAATTTAGTGACAGGTAAGCCTCGTTCTGGTCCTATATAAAGAAGGTAAACTAATTTTGTGTGTTGAGTAGCTTACAGACTGTCCATGGCTGTGGACTATAAAGGTAATACTTGGTTTGGAGCTGTTTATTTAAAAGGAAGTTATACACTCTTGAAACAGAAGATAGTGTAAAGGCATCACCAAAGAACACGTAATCCTAAAAAATAGTTATCTTGTAATTCTGCCATGTTGATATCTATTTGGATTGCACAAGTTCTAGTTGCTGTGGACTTAGTCTAGCTTTCATACCATTTTGCTGTTACATAGACCATTTTCCATAATCCTTATCCTGAAAATAGACAAGACTGTTTCTGGCAGGAATTATTGAAAATAAATTGCATACAAATCACCTGAGAATATTTCATTGCTCAGATCCAGAGTGGCTGACACCTTTTGAATTTTTTCCTCTTAGGGAAAAAACACATGACCTTTTATGCTAAAGTTCATTAGTGCCTGGATATCATATTGATGAGCTTCATATAAATGAATGGATGAACAGATAAGTCATAACTAAGGTATGAGCTTATAGCTGTTAGGGAGGTTACTGAAGACATCATGGATGATAATTAATTAAAGAATTTCTCTATAAGTTTATGTATTGTCAGTCTCAGTTCAGGATTCACTCTTCTTTAATCTTAACAAGCGGTGTTTCATTTTTAATGTTCTAGACAGCCATATCTTTTTCTAGAAATGCAGATATCCAGACATTCTTATTACTCATGGTTTCGTTATCAGTTTGTTTTTCTCCTCATTACTGGCACTGACCTTGCCAAGAGCTGAGCACATGCATAATTTTACTAGTGCGATTAGACTCATTAAAGCTAATAGGATTAGTCAAGAAAGTAAAGCTACTTCTGCTTAAGTGATTGTTCTTTGAGGTAGTGCTGCTGGAATCAAGATCAAGTCTGGAAGGAATTTGGACCGAACAATAATTTTCCTTGAATGTCATACAAAGAGAAATTAAAACATTTTTCTCTTGGCCCAGCCCTGATGTGTGATGAACCCAAGGTGGTTTTACACTGGAGGTAAACAGGGATTTCATAACATTGCTTTGTCTTCAAAAGATGGGGGCTTGAAAAGAATTAAGCTGGTCTCAGGAAACTTTACAAGGTCATTTCTCAAGTCTAGGATGAAATTTCTAAATTAAAGATAATGAGACATCTCAGCCACCAGCCCAACAACAGAGGCTGTGTAACCTGAGTGTAACCTGATAGCAGTGTTGTGATGCTGTGCCCTGGGAGATTTTGGGTCCCCCCCAGGAATATTTCTTTAATGTGGGAAGATTGAGAGAGGCAAACCCAGAAGAGGTTTCCTCTTTCTGCACAGAAATTGGGAGATTGTACTGAATTAAACAACATAAAGGTGTCTGTTCTCACAGAAGAATGGTCTCACAGTTTGAACATGGGTTTATAGCTTGGGGGTCCTGTGTATAAAATACTCAAGAGGTGTTTAGGCCAGTATAAAGTGGGGAAAAAGTCTAAAGAATTTCCTTGCCATTACTCCTACCCTACCTTTGTTCCCAATTTCAAGTGCTGCAAGTCTGCTGTTCTTTGACCTGCCAGCTGAAAGCCTCTAAGAAGCATAGCAGCCAGAATGACAATGTTCAGAGTGCAGCTGGTTTTCAGCCCTTTTCTTTGACAGCCATCTCAGCTAGGGCTGAGAGGGGAGGAGCATGGAGCAGTTATTCCATCCATTCCAAGGAACTTCCCTTCTGGACCGTCAGGACAATTTTATGGAGACTGGTAACACAGGCCAGACATACAGTGGGTGATTGTTAGCTCCAACACGCTATAATTTGTCATTTCTGACCTCTGATGTGCTGCCTCATACACAGTGAGTTATAAAAAATCTGGCCTCTTACTTTCAGAATCAAATGCAAACTGCTCTGCTATCATTCCAAAGCAGTAAATATCCCATAGCCTTTATGAAAACATTACTTGTGGCCTTTCACCCATTTTATACCTTCCTTTCAAAACAAACACTTATTTTGGTCTCTGATAAATACAAATGACAAGTAAAATTTATTTAAGCTACAGAGAGGCTATTTATAGTCTAAAAGTTAAAATTCTTAGTTAATACTGACTCCTGTACTCTGGCTTTTTCTGTGCAGAGGTTAAAAACTAGCAAGTCCATCACTGCAAAGTCTAATACCAGGGTGGTAGATATTTTTAATGATTACTCACTTTTCTCTAGGAAAGCAACTGATCTATGCCCCAATGCTCGCAATTTTATTAACATTGCACAGAGCCATGTGGTGTTCATATAGTGTTTAATCTCCATGAAGTCTCAGAGCCCAAGGTTTTCTGATTACTGGCAGAGGAAGAGGACTGGAGTGACAGTTAGGGGTGCGCCGGTCCCTACTGTATATACAGCTGTTGCTGCGCAGGGGAGGGAAACGCAGGGTCTGGCTGTCTGTTCCAAACAAAAAGAAATGGCACATGCTATTACTTCCAGATCATTGCAGTCCCTGCACCACCATCTGCTGGGGGTCAGAGCAGTTGTCCGGGTCGGCGTCAGTCATGCACAAACTCAATGCCTTCCACCGAGCTGCGCCCAGCAGTACATATTTACAAGAACAATAAAGCGAACCTGCTCCCTGGACACAGGCACCACAATGCTCCATCACATTGGGAACAAAGGGGCACAACAAAAGTTGATATGCATTACAAAGGAGGTTCTTGGGGATCACAGCTTTGTGATTTCAGGCCGTAACACAAATTGAAGGGAAGAAAAACTGTCACCAATAAGCCCAGACGTAGTGATCATTGTATTTGTAATTGACGCAGCATTGCTAAAAGGGTGCCTGGGTCTCTGCGTTTCCCCTTTTCCTATTGTTAAAGTCTTCTGTAGAAAATAGTTAAATGAGAAAAGCTTTGATGGTAAATATTGAAAACTTGGACATGTTATTCTGTAACAGCAGCAAGATAATCTCTGCCACTTACCCCAGCTTGTCCATGCAGATCTCTTTTTCTGGGGCTTATGCCATGTGCTGGAGCGAGATGTGGAGAGCCCTGACTGACGTAAACTGAACAGTTCCTGGAAACCGGATGAGTACAACTGTGTCACTCTGATGTTGAAACCAAATGAGCAGTTTTAGCATCTCTTTGGCCTAACAACAGCTAGTGAGTAATTCATTTCTCCTGCTAAAAATGACTGCTTCACCAACACCGGAGTGACACATCAGGCGTTACTGTTGGGTGCTGCAAACCTTTTCCTTAGTGCCGTCCTGTGCCCTTGGCTGAACATAGGCTCACAGGCATGACACCCTTGGGGCCTAGAGCTCAAGGTGGGTTTCCTGGCAGTATGTTAAGACATAGAGGTAAAAAGTACAACCCCTCTTTTTTGTCTGGGCTGGCTTGCTGCAGAGCTAAGTCCATTGTTTCGGTGCTGCGTCAAAATGGAAGCAGGGGAGTAATGGAGCTCAAGTGCAGAGCGTCTGCATTGCTTGGGACAAACTCAGCAGCATTCAGTTGAGTTTATTAGTTTGGTCTCAGCATCAGCACTGTTAAAACAGGCAGGAGTGCCAGCATGAGGTGAGAGAAATAGGCAGCAGTTCTGGAAAGCTATGAAAAGGGCAGGTGGAGCTGCACCCAGAACATTTTTTAAGTGAGGCTCATTGCCAAATAACTAGAAACTATGCTGTACTAGCAAAAACACACGAAGGACTGCTGTAGTCCCTGCCTCACATAGCTACAGTGTCTGTCACAGCACTACCACATACATAATCGTTGACATTTCATCTGATAATTAGTGGTTTTGGCTCGAGTAAACACACTCTTGTTAGGTCTTATTCTCAGATGCTTTTTACTAAGCATCACGTGTCATTTTTGCATGAAACCTCTCGAGTCCATGTAATGTTTGACAGCCTTCTTGGATGATTTGCCTGAAACATGGTATGAAAGAGGAGACCTCCAGATAGCTGCACACATGGCTTCCAGACTCCACCTTCCTGGCCTCACTGGCACCAGGACACCCCAGCTGCTGGAGCCGCAGAGCTGGTTCTGGAGCCTGCGAGGGCATGCAGAGCAACCTTTGCTTGTTTCCTTGGAAAACCTCACCAGCTCAGTTACATATCTGTACTTGGAGGACACTTTCCCCGAGTCATTCCACACAGAGCTGAACTCCACAGGTTTGTACTGCAATTAGGCAGGCTTTCAGCAGTGGGTCAGAGCTAAAAGAAATTTTTTTTACCATCTGGTCCTGTGGGACCGAGTTGGAAGTAAAAATTGCAGAAGAGTAGTCAATGGATAGCCTAGAGACATTTACATAATAAAATGTATGCAAAGTGTAAATAATTTTGGATCTCTAATTTTGGGGAGGAAAAGGCAGGGGATGGGAAGCTGGCAGAGTGGCTCTGTGAGGATATTAGTAATAAAATGAAAGGACATTTTAGGACAAAGGAATGGACAATGAAAGGACAAAGACAGCCTTCAACCTGTAGGTAATTGATGTAAATCTGCTCCAAATGTGTGGGGACTGAAAGTCATTTCCATTAGTAGTCCAATGGAAGTGATTGTCCTGTATGTCTAGTCCACCATAGAGAGGTGCTACATCGTGGAAATCATCTCATTTCAGTGCCTGTTTGCACCTGTGCTGGAGGCTTCATTCTACCAGCCAGTGACTAGATTAGCGTAGGGAATAGACTGGGCTTCTCAGTCATCCTTCTGGACACAGTCCAGATATTGAGGAACCTAGTAGAAGGTGTCCCTGCCCATGGCAGGAGGGCTGCAATTAGATGGTCTTTAAGGTCCCTTGTAATCCAAACCATTCTAGGATTCTGTGATATTTGTCACATAATGCCAGGGAAATTTAGAACTTGTTTTATGTATTCTGCAGGTAAATAAGGGACTTCAGTATTCAGGAGGAACTTTATAGCTCTTGTGGTCACTAGCAAATGTAAACCACAAGAATAGATACATTCTGACTAATAAACTAAGTGTTCTGATAAAAATAAAGCTTTTACTGAATAAGCAATTGAACAACTATGTTGGTACTCTTGTTCTATGACATGTTACCTCTGAACCATGCTCTTCTTGGTGGAATATTCCTCCTCCTCAATCATATTGTGGCATATTTAAATGCTGCCCTGGATAAACCGTATCCTTAACCTCTGTGTTGTAAGTTTATCATTGTGGGATAAAAAGAGTTCAGTTTATTTTTCTTAATTTCATCATTAGATGAAATGAATCTATACCACGTCCAGCCCAATGGGTACCCAGTTATGCATACACCTTAGGAGTGTAATGTTGAAACCCTGCAGCATCCAGAGGCTAAGTGGAAGCTTTTTTGTTTGGGTACTTAAGTGGGAGATGAGCTCTTGGGAAAATCTAGTCCAGAATAAGAGTTTAACTTTTTATATGGCCTGTTTTTATTTAGTTAACATTACCCTTTATCTCCAAGGAGGTTGTAGATATGTTTTTATAAAGACTAGTTCTGCAAGTTACCAGATCTCTGGGCAACATAAATTCAGATTTGTGCCAGATCAGGCACAGTGTGTTGGATCACACGGCAAACATAATACATACACATCATGGCTGTTCATGCCAGCTTAATTCTTTATGCTGCGTCAATGACAACTATGAGAGAAAAAGTGATATTTGATCAAACTCAAATTGCACAGAGGGAGGGTTTGTGTTTTTTGAACAAATTTAATGTTTTACCTTCAGCTGTGCCAGTTGAGTACATTGCATCCAGAGACCATGAGGATTTTGATGTGGGATTAACAGCTGTAATTTTGGGTTTACTGCCTGGTGGAGCCTTGTCCTGATTTTTACCCCCAGACCACTTAATGTGCTGTTTCTTAACATTTCTGCCTTGAACTAATTTTCATATCTACTAACCTGTCGTCTTCGAACCTATTGTCTGAATTGTGTCTGCAGTAATGTCTGCCAGTTTCTAATGCCTAGTGGCCAGATAAATGACCATTAGGAAATAGTGGATTCATAAAATACAGTTAGATATTTTTATGAATGCAATGTTTTAGTGATTTACAGCTGGCCTAGGGTATATATATGGTTATTGTGAACTTCTGTTGCTTTTGTACTCTATCCCTTCTCACTGCTTACTCTACCCACTTACAGCATTGTATTTTAGCCCCTTGAATTTGCCTGATTAAATAAGTCTTCGCAGTGGTATTTCCTAAGCACGATATAGGACGTTCCTCAAACATATTGGAGATACTTAAAACTTCATGAGGGAGAAAAACCTTTAATATTTAAATATGTTCCTGTTGTTTGTGGTATTTGTTGTTTGTTTTTCTTTTTTGTTACAGAAATCTTCTAAAAGGAATATTCAAAGGGTTGTCTTGCCTTAATAAACTTAGGAAACTTTTGTCTTGTCCCTTATATTGATTACAAATGCAGCTGAAGTTACTCTGGTTTTTCTTGCACGTTTTAAGCCATTGCACTGTATTAGTGACTGAGTAGCACTTCACTGAGCAACAGAACTGTGCTCACTCAAGTACTGCTGCAAAAGTAGCACAAGAGAAAAATGTCTTTAAGACTCTACAGAAACTCTGGCTAAGCTGCAGTAGTGAACTGGAAAGAGATGTGGCAGAGAGAGAATCACGGAAGTTAAGGAAAAATTGGTAGAAAGGCAAAGGGAGAGACTGTAGATTTGGTAAATAGAGAGAGGGATGGCTGAGCAGACAGCATCAAATTGCTCCCCATCTCTGTTCTGGCGCTTGCAGATCTATTGAAAATGGGCCAGAAGGACATGCTGAATTTGTTGCTCCCGTGTGCCAGCCTTTTCTGCAGCAGCAAGAGAAACCAATCAGTGCTGCTTCAAAAGCAGCTGGAAACTGAGAAATCCCTGGTCCCCCGCTGCCTGGCAAGCAGCAGTACAGGGTCTTCTCAGTTTCCAGCCACTACAGAGGCTCCATTGACAAAATGTGCACGGCATTTGAAGGAGCACAATGTGACAATGAAAGAACCTGAGGGAGACAAAACAAGGAAGGGGGAGAAGGGAGGAAAGGGGGGAGAATTAAATGGGAATGAGGGAGCAACTGAAGACAGGAGGACAAAAATCAAAAGAAAAATATGCTAATCACTGCGAAAGGGGCAATAAAAATAAATCATCCTTGTAAAATCCTCATTTGACACCTCTGCACTGCTTTATCAAAGAGTATAGTTGTGATATGATGACTAGAGAAAAAGAGGTAAAAACTTTATTTATGTTTGATTTCATTGCCTCTCTGAGATACAAACATGCTTAATTTAGTCCCCTACTTTCACAAATACTGCTGTGAAGTACAGAGTGACTGGAAGATGCCAGATACCACACAGGGGACCACATGGCAGTGTGAATGGGACAGGTCCTACCCTCATCCTCTGTTTCTGAGAGAAGCAGAAAGATTTAAAGAGCCCTGAAAGTCAGGAGAATGGTATCTTACTGTTGCTCAGAACAACCTGGAGAGAAAACAAATGCTGCCCAAAATAAAGCCAGGGAGCTGGCTTGTTTTCTCCTTTCCCTTGTACTTCATTGCATCGGCTATGAGAATGTGTAGCAGAGTGGAAACCAGAGCATCACCAATAGCTCAGAGCAAAGCAGCATGGCTAGGTTTTATTTCTTTTACCTCTTGTCTGCCTGGTCATGAGGTAGGACATCCAAGGTGGGTACCAAGAGTGCAGGGGATGTGCCTGTGATACATTTGATCTCCCAGCTGTTCGCACTTGCAATGCTTGTTCAGGATGAAGGGAGGTCTGGGGGTGCCAGAACTGAAGTTAATGACAAAGCACCCAAACTGGAAGGGGTTTCCCAAATATCCTCACATTGCTCATGGAATTTTTAGTTCATGCGTCCGGCTCGAGCTCCTTCAAATCAAAATCCCCTGGAACATATGTGGAGTGAACACAGTGTCTTCAGCACCAACTTGGTCACTCCAGATAGCTGCTCTTACTTGGAATAACTTGGTAAGGTAACATGCAAAAATGAATAGTACTTGGGAGAGAGCACTGGCATCTACAGATTTTCTGGGAATTCTTCATGCTTTCTGAAAGGTCAGAGAAGTGCACCATAAAAATAGAGATAGAAGAAGAGAACTGTTGCCATTAGTTTCAAGAGGCAATATCAGTCAGGAACCAAGAAGGGGGCAAATTTTGTGTTGCCCAAGTTGGAAATGGATAAGCTCACTTTTTATGTGCCTTTGAGCACTGTGAAGTCATCATCTTAAATGAGTTTGTCTTTTTAAGCAAAGGAAGGCTTCTGTCCTGGTGACAGGAGTTTTGCAGTTAATAAAGCCTTCTTAAAAAATTCTCATCATTCAAGTTTAAAATAAAATGCTTCCATTTGCTCTCTTAGTTTGACAGTTATTTTCAGTCTTGGGAAATTATTCCTCTAAAGTACTTAGTGCTGAGGTAAAAAAAAAAAATCTGTTTCTCCAAAGCAAACTTAATTTAAGCATGACTCATGGCATCTCCATAATCCCCAGTATTTAGATTGGTGATCTATTTGTCTTTCTCTGTAGAAGTAGTAGGCAGTGTAGAACTGATTTTTGGTGATATTTTTATTAGTGAGCTCCTGTGTGTTATAATTTTGAAAGAACCTACAGATGCTTTAGAAGTTGTAAAATGAGACCACCATCATGTCTGTCTGATCAGAAATCGTGCATTGTGCAGTAGGTTAAGAATGAGATGTTTTCTTTTTTATTTCATCTGTTCAGTTCATGTATAGTAGATCAAAATTGGTACCATATTTTCAAATTTACCATTTCAGATTTTTTTTCATCTAAGTTAATTTAAAGCAGAAGTATCTTGCTTCATCTCTAAAATCTTAGCTGTATTTTGTTTGTCAAAGGAGGAGGTGATAGCAAGGGCTGTAGAGGAACTACCAGCATGATAAACACATAGACATACTCTCAAAATACTGGGCAAAAACCTATCATACTTTTTGATTTTTTTTTTCCTTTTTATGTTTGTCTCATGGAGTGGCTCTGATTACATTAAAGAGTAATTAATCATAACAGAAACAGATCACCATATTGAAGTAGTTAGTGATGAGGATCAGTATGTTTGTTATAAAGCTTACAAGGATTTGAACTTCAGGCTACCTTTAACTTGATCCCTTGGATTGGCTCTTGTGCTGCTGAAAAGCTGTCCAAAGGTCCACTGGTTGGTCTGGGCTCCTAACATCTACGCTGGAGTGCATTTTGTGTGCACTGAGCAGACCTTCTGGGTTAGTTCCCTGCAAAGGGAATTCAGTGCTTCTGTGCACCAAAACTGCTCTGGGAGCTGAGCCAGTGTGCAGTAAATGGGAACGGTCAGGGGGTGGGATTTGGTGCAAAACTGCATTGCTTCTCTGAACCAAAATGGTAATACATAGGCAACCATATCTATTTTTGCGGCTTTGGTAAGCATTGCATATTTTTCTCTACTGTGCAAACCGAGTAATTTTGCATGGTAACACTTAAATGTGTATTTGTATACTTCTCTGGCCAGCAACTTCTGGTAAGTTCTGTGTGTTTGATGATGCAAAGGGAGAAAGCAAGCTACACTGAATCATTATGTAAGCAGAGAAATCCTTACATGTGTTCTGTACATGCATCTCAGAATAGTAGATTTTGTTTTATCAAGTGATAGAAATTGTGGTTCTTACATAAAAAATATGAAAAACTGGTTTCCTAGCTTCAGTTCTCCAAAAAAGAGAAAATGATGGGTTTGTCAAATCAGGAAAACAGATTAATTTTCTGTGATCAAAGAAGACCCTGTGCTACATAGGTCTTCATGCATAAGGAGTGAAGAAAAAAAAATCTGGAATCATGTAAGCTTCATTTAAATCAATATGCTTGACATCATAGAGTACATTGAGGTATTGATCATGAGATCAGAAGTCAGAACTTCTGCATGCTAATTTTGACTTTGTCAGTGATATCGAGTTTCCTACCTGAGCAAAGGAATATTAATGTTTCAGAGAGTGGAAGAAAGAGTTCAATACATAACAGTTTAGCTTTCTGATTTTTATTTATTTGAGTGAACCATCATTTTGCTCTTAAAAGGCTGCTGAATTTAATTTAGTACTGCTGGCTAACTTTTTGCACTAAATGTTTTAATTTTGATTAGTCACATTCATTTGTGTAATTTTAGTTCCTTGGCTGGATTGCTAGAGCTCAGACAAGGTTCTTCTGCAGCTGCTGGTAAAAGTACAAAATCTAATTTCAGTTAATTCTTGCATATATGTTTTTTACATTTGTATTCAACAAATGATCAGGCACATTTTGAGATAATGCATATTTCCAGAAAGCCAATAGAAAGGAATGTAAAATGAGTTGTAAAAAGCATTTGATTGCAAAAAAAGAGAATTCCTACAGTAGTGTACTCCAGGGGCTTTGTGTTAATGCTCTTGATTTTCTTCCATTGGGATCTGATCCATAAAGGGATTTGGTACTTAAAATAGCAGTTATGTCCTAAAGTTCTTAGTATGTGCTGTTAGAACTTCATCTCAGCTTCTGTTTAAGCTTAATAGAGTATACACATGTTCACACCTCAGATTATATCCACAATCCACCTTTCAGGCTTTGCTACCTGCCCAAGGGAATGGTGGCACCTGAAATGATAGGCACTGCAGGAAATTCCAGCAAATGAGCTCTGCTGCTACCAATATGCCTGAGCTCAACCAAGAGCCTCCTTATTCTGACCTGGGGGCTCTTTTGCCCCTTGAGATTGTGCATTTGCACATATCCAGAGCTATGTCTGTCAATTCGCAGGTTACTGCTGTAAAGAACTGACAGCTCTGGTGCAACAATTCTGAGGCTCTCCAAAGGGCTTTGTTTTGTGTGAGCACACAAGCAGGGAAGATTTCTCCTTGTAAAAGGCTGCCATCCACTTCTGTGCAATATCCTGTTTGATCCATATTCTTGCCAATAATATTTTAAAGATAGTGTCCCAAACTGTACTTTTCCTATCCCCAGATGAGAGGTTACGTTTGCCCAGAGAGTTGGAAGATGCAGCTTCCTGGGGAGCTGTCAGTCAGCTGTGACTCCAAACTCCTGGTATGTCACACCCTAATTAAAACCAGCTTCTAGAATGTCTTTTTCACTCATGCCTTGAAATAGACTTCTAGTTTAGGAAATTTTCAGACATAGCCATGCTCAGCTCCTTCCTGAGTCTGAGAGAACTCAAAACTATATTCACCTTCTGGACATCCTCTGCCTCTGGGCACCTTATCTTCCTTTCTAGTCCCAGTTCTAGAGCAACACGAGTGTACTTGTCTCCTCATAAGGAGATAGTTTTGTAAAGTCTTCCACCTCAGTTTTGCAAAACCAAAAGTTTCCTCGTGGTCTACAGATAGCTTCAGATCTATTTTTTAATCTGAACTGAAGGCTGTCTGCAGGAGTCTTTCGAGAAAAGATCTCAGTTCAGTCTGACAAAACACTGGGAGCTTCATTTTCAAGGTGTCTCTGATTTTCTTCTTTTAATGAAACACAAAAAATATAAAGTATCTCCCCTTCCACCCCAGGTTTGTGGCAAGAGCTGCAGGAATTATCACAAATGCATCTCTCAAACAGATGTCTTTTAAAAATTATAGAAGACTTTTAAAATTTCAATTTGGTCATCCTTTTAAAATTTGATCTCCAAAGAAAGCTTGCAGAACTCCCTAGTAATTATTAATGGTGTATCATGGAGATCAATACTTCTAACCCTCAACCATTAACCATTACGTCCCTATTACAAGTGGGTATAAAGAGACAGAGGCTTTTACTTCAGCACAGTCCATACAGATTAATTAAAAAACACGCCCAGTACAAATTATGCCAAAAGACGAAAGTCCAAAGCATGAAAATGAGCCAAAAAAAGAATTATATCATTTCCTTGTATCTTCCCTAAGGACAAGGAATTGGAGAGTATGAGTCAGTCTCAAGAAATGAAATAAAAACAGCCCAGTTTTAGTGACTTTTTCTTGTTCTTACCTTCTGGAGCAGAGCAGGCCATCCAGTACAAGCAGCAGAAATCTGGCTGCCGGACAAGTTTTAAAATAGGAGTGAAGGTGCACTTGGCTTTCTGGTTTGTGACAAGATACAGTGACCAAGTGGACTTGAATATGGGGCAGCATGGTGTTGTAAATATCCCGTCTCCTGCTGCTTACAATCAACTACAAAGTCAGTGTGCTCTGCAGCTACAGGTGGAATATTTTCAAAGCTCTCTGTAGTAAGAAGAGCACATGTTAAGTGTCCTTTTGGATGCTCAAGCCTCTTCTTTATACCTCTGCTTTCCAGTCTGCAATACAGAGGTGCTGTGAGGATGAAGCAGTGGATGACTTAGAACTACTTTCTTGGTACAGGGACGGCACGTTTTGTCTGCAATTTATCACTTTGGCATATCATTTTGCCATGTACTCACCTTGTTCTCCATCCAACATCACAGTTTCAAATATTCTGGCAAATTACATTTAATAATGAAACATATTTTCCTTCTTAATAGTTCAGGGAGAATTATCTAGAATATTCATGAACTTCCTACTGTATCTAAATGGTATTGTTCCCTTCTGCTTAAATAAAGCTCAGGATAATGAAAAATCAGCTGTTTGAGCTAGGGGTTCATTTAACATCATCATTTGCATTTCCTTTAAAATCAAGGGTATTCACAAGGTCAGTGTCTCCCAGGACACTTTGACAGACATAATTCTATGTTGTTTACATTGGTGAAGAAAACTAAAAAGGCAACACAACGCATTTTTTGGTCACACTCTCCTGTGCCGGTGAAGTCTTTCAGTAGTCAAACCTGGTAAGTTTTAGAACCACCCTGGAGCATCCTGGGTCAGAGTTTACAAGGCAGAAATCTTAGTTACCCAGCTCAAGTTTCATTGTCCCCCTGTTCCTGACATTTCATTTCAGAAAGAGAAGATTTGGGGTGTACTTTTGCCCATATTTTAAACTTTTTTTTCTTGTTCTTGATTTTCACCAGTAATTTCTGGTCTCTTCTTTTAATATCATGTTCTGTCCCTGCTCCAAGTAGGTAGTTTGGTGAGCACAAAGACATTTAAAGGGCTTCAACCAAGGTAAAAATGTGTGTAGAGCTGATGGAAGAACATAAGATGAGAAAGTGAGAAAGGCTTACCTGGAAGTATACATATAATTCTTTTAAATTGTTTAGATCCAACCCCCCTGAGATTCATTTGACTGTATCACAATCTCAGTTTTCATTTAAAAATAACTCCCTTTGAAGAGATACTGATGCCCCTACTGGTGCCTGCATGTTCAATGAGAAACAATACCTGTGAATAATGCTGATGTGCATCATGAAGTTCAACAGTGTTCAGTAGCTTCAGGGCTCCCCAACAACTTTATCCAATGACCCCATGCACCAGGATGAGAAAAATATGAAGACCTTATTACACCCTCCAAAACCCTGGCTTTTGCAGTAACGATCTCTTTGCCTCTGTCAGCCTACGAGGGGCAAATGGGAATGAACCATGGGATGGGTGTGAGAAGCCAGGACCGTGCAATCCTCATGTCATGCTGTGCCTTGGGCAGAAGCTTCCAGTCATCTGACCCTGTCCTCAGCATCTGTTTCCCTGAATTGCAAATAGTTCCATTACCATCATGCTGTTTTATGTCCTGCAAATGCAAATTTGCCCTATGACAGAACAAGTTCTATGTCTGATGGAGATTTCGCCATCCCGTATTGTGTGTGTGCAGGTCCCACGTAAGCCTAAGAAAAACCTTCTGATGTGTACTACTGATTGTTTACATATGTTATCAGAGGGGAAAAAAAACAGGAAAGGAAAGCTGGCAGCTTACGCTGCCAAGAGACCTGGCAGTGGCTGAAATCACATTTAGATAATTTCCAGTCAATAGGCTTTGTTTTCATTTTTAAAAAACCCTTCCTAGAAAGTTGCTGCACTGTTCTTTTTACTCTGTTACAGTCAGTCCAAAGGAGTACCTGCAATGGCTCCTGTCCTTACAAACAGAGCAAGCAATACCAGGAGATGTTTCCAAAGAGAAGGTGGAAGGTATGGTTAGACACTGTGCTTTATATAAGTTCAAAACGTGTAATGCTACTTGGAGCTGTGATTATGGTTCTGTGTGACAAAGGTCTTTTAATGATAGTGAAGTCAGGGACTTGTGATGCAAGTAGAAATTGTTGCCAAAAGATAAAATTTGGAACCTGGGCTTATTTCTCATCTTCAGGTCAATCTCCATGATAGAACTAAAAAATATGAGCGCTGGAGGACTGGGGATTGTCTAGGAATTGCCTGTAGCAGAGAGAATGGTTCCTTAGCCAGCTAAGCCAGAAGAGCTCACGGCTTCTCCGAAACAAAATACTAGAGGTAATAGATACCAAAGCAAGTTTAATTAGTGTTAACTAAGTTAGTGTGTTTAAATCTGTCTTCTTTCAACTATTCTGCACCCATTCACATGTACATGTGATACTTGAAACTTTGTTAGGGTGAAATAAAAGTTGCAAACTTACATCAGTGTCTCAAGTAGCTATTCTGGGCCCAAGCCTTGGGAGTCCTTTACTGTTAATGTAAAACTGTTCTCATAGGGTTAAGCATTTGAAGACTGCTGACTTTTTGAAAATGCTGACTCATTTTACAATAATGGCCTTAATATTGTCTCTGTGTGAAGAGATACAACATAAGCAAAAACAAAATGTAAACTTTTATATCAACATAAATATTAGACATTTATATTAGCATCATCCAGAGAGAAAGAGTTCAGATGCAAGCAGTCACAGAGATAAGGAGCTCTAGTACAAGTTCCATGTGAGAAGATGCAGAGTTATTGGCATCAACATTTCTTCTGACAGCTTAGTCATCAGAAGCACAAAGATGGCAATGAACGCTTCGGAGGAAGTAGGGCAGTGATAAAATCACTTCACATCCAGCGTCAGATTCCAGGTGTAAAACCAAAACAAAAGGATTGTTTTCTGTACACATGTAGCAAAGTGACAAAAGGTATCTGCTTTTCACATCTAAATGAGACACACTGAGGACTAAAGTTAGCACCCCAGTTTTACTAGGTTTTACTTTCCCTTGCCTAGAGAACTGAAGACCAAATAGCACCTATCAGATTCTGAAGTAGCCTACAGGTTACAGCATACACTCCTTCCCTCTGCCCTCCAAGGTCACTTGGAAATCACATGTCATAGGGTCATGTCAGAGATTCTGGCTGTTAGGTCACATGCTCCAATACAAAAATGCAAGGCATAAGAAGTTGTCAATGATACAAGGAAAAGCAAAGTACTACTTTAGGTTGAGATATCAAAGGCAAACCACAGCTGAAAAGGAAAAAACATGCTGTGCAATCAGAACTTAGTGGAAGCTATCATCTTGTGCTTTTCCTAGTGAGAGGGACAAAGACTTTTTCTCCTAAAGGCTGGTAATGGTAGGACAGACATTGGTGTGAAGAAATTTCATATTCCAGACCAACAGAAGTGGAAAAGAAAGTAACTTTGAAATAAATGGACTTTCATGTCCAAATCTCCATCGAAAAGACCAAAGCCTGGTCTGAGCTACTTCAGACAGCAGCAATCATTGGTGCCAGACTCCCAAACATACCCCTATCTGTGAACTTTTTACAGGTTTGGGAGTAGGGTGAAAGGTTGGATGAGCTAATTCTGGTTGAGATTACCCTGGTTCTCCAAAGCAGGCTGACTTGGAATATTTTTGAGTTTAGCTCTTCTGGAAGAACTCTCTAACTTCTTTACAGGAGAAGAGTAAAAGTGGACCAACACTGTTAATCATTTTACAGAAAAACCATCATCCACCTTGACTTCACACTCACGACTCCTGCAAATGTCAGATAGACTGTGGCTCAGAGCCAGCACATGGTAGTGGCAGCAAGAACTTCTTTGCACTAGTTTCTTTAATTCACCATTTCCCTTACAGACCTGAAAAGAGATTAATCAAAACTAATTGCTTGCTTAAGAAGTAATACTGACTTATTCCTTAAACTTTGTTGTGGCACTGGGCACAGGCACTTGAATGGTCTGGAAAATATGAAAAGAATTGGCTGGGGAACAAAAATGGAGCTGATACGTGGCAATGGCAGAAACAGAAGCAGAAGCTATATAATAAAGGCAAATTCCTATTGAATGCCTCTTTGTTTTGCTTTAAAGAAATACAGAGAAGCTCTCAAGATATACAGATAACTAGGCAGTGTTTCTCCCTTCAGAGCTCAAGGAAAGAAGGAAATGCTTCAAGGGTTAGTTCCTGACTATATGGAATATTGCTGGACTGAAAGCAGTCAACTGGAGTTCATCCTGATAGTCCCCCAAACCATTTTATCACAAAAATGTACTGTAATCAGTAAGAAGCAGTCACAGTATTTTCCCACCACTTTCATGCTTTATAGGCACATGGGGGAAGGGGAAGAGTGTGGGGTTCATGCTGCATATGAATGATGAACTTGGTCCATGTTTAAAAAAATGGTTTTTGTGGAAAGAGAAAAAAAAGAACTATGGTTGAATGCAAACTTTGGCTTTCCTCATGCCTATTGATTATTTGTTCTATTTATAGGCCAATGTTGCTTGCATAGTTGTTCATATGTTGCACCAAAGGAATAAAGATGAGTCAATAAACAGATGGATGCTACATTCCGTAATTCCGTCTTTGCATCTGCTTCCACTGCTACAGTACCAGCTACAGAGAGACTTTAGAAGCATCAGTCCTTCCTCACAGGCTGATCACTAACTGGGTGAAGACAGAACTTACAGAGGTAGAAAATTAGAAGCAGTGGAGTATTATACTTTCAGAGAAACTTACATTGGCTACTTTCAGAGATAAGGGTATTGATTTGGCCTTCAAGCAAGATCCACAAGAATGCAGTTTTAATGTCTGCTTTCTTTTTCTGCCAATCTGGGTCTTAAATTGAATCACTGTATTTCAGTGAGATGTTTTGTAATATTTTTTATATATATATTTTATTGTCTCAGTATAAGGATATAACTCTATCACCTTAAAAAAGTAGACACTTTGTGCTTCAACTTACTCTGCAGTTTAGTTTCGGGAATACAAGCGCTCTCAGTTTGTATTCAGTTCCCATGATGGACTGCTTTACTTGAGTCCTTTGAACAGTGACATGGAAAAAGAATTAATTATAGTTGTAGTAAAGTCAAAGGCAAAATGACCCATTGAGGTTTCTGGTTCAGGCAAGTTCTTACACTGTTGTCCTATTAGTTCACTTCTAGCTGACACATGATATATAAATAGTTGTTAATGTGTGCTGACCCAGTTATTAGAAAGAAAATCTCAGTCTTGGCCATGACAAGATAATTAAGATGAGTAGGAAGAGTTTTTATCTTATTTTGTAGCATTAAAAGTCATAGGATTGATGGCATCACAGCAAATTACTTTTCTGGCATTTTAGAGACACATTTACTAACTCCATGAAATTATGATACAGTCTGAAGCATTTATATGTTCCTCTTACATAATGCATCTCTATGACCAGGATGGAAGAATTGATTCAGAGGTCAGCTAGTCAATTTTTTTTAAAAAGAAAGTTAGAAAACTTTTCTATCATTTTTTTCTACTCTGCTCTTGTGAAACCTGATTTGGAGTACTGCATCCAGCTCTGGGGCCCTTACACAAGGACCTGGTCCTGTTGGAGCAAGCCCAGAGGAGACCATGAAAGATGATCAGCGGTCTGGAGCACCTCTCCTATGAAGACAGGCTGAGAAAGCTGGGGTTGTTCAGCCTGGAGAAGAATAGGCTCCTGAGACACCTCATAGCACCTTCCAGTACTTGAAGAGAGCTTAAAAGAAATCTGGAGAGGGAGTCTCTACAAGGGCATGTGGTGATAGGTCAAGTGGTAATGCCTTTATACTTAAAGAGGTAGGTTTAGATGGGATATCAGGAAGAAATTTGATACCATGAGAGTAGTGAGTGAGCACTGGACCAGATTGCCCAGAGGAGTTGTGGATGCCACATCCCTGGAAGTGTTCAAGGCCAGGTTGGATGGGCTTTGAGCAACCCTGGTGTAGGGGAAGGTGTCCATGCCCATGGTGGAGCAGTTGGAACTTGATGATCTTTAAGGTCCCTTCCAAGTCGAACCATTCTGCATTTCTTTGAAATCTGTCAAACCTCAAGTGCTCTTTCCTGCCCTTAGTGGGTGGCAGAGGCATTGCTGTGAGGTTTCTGTCTAGGAGACTGTAGTACTAGAGCCCACAGTTCCAGAACAGCCCACTTCTCAAGCTCTCCCTGGGACCAGGGGGTATTTGGGATCCTACTCCAGCCAAGACCAAGGAAGCCTTGAAAGCTCCGACTTTTAACTTTATTTTGGCCTCCATCTTTACAGCAGTCAGCTTGCAACCCCAGCTCAAGCCAAAATTTGCCTGCCTGCCAGGTGTCCTACCAAAGAGGGGGCTGCATTGCTAATTCAGCCTGACCGGGGCTGAGGGTCCCAGGGTTTCCAGGCTCCCAGTCCATGGGGCTTTAAGGATTATACCACCATTTAAAGATATACCTCCATCCAGTTTTAGAAGGCTCCAAAGATGACATTTGCCTGAACATCTAGTGCCACCTTGGTTTCGGTGCTGGTTTATCTACTTTCTGCAGTTAGCAGTGTATAGGTTTAGATGATTCTGGGGTGCTATGGTTACCTAACAAGGAAGGCACTGCAGCCATTGTGCTGGGTCAGATGAATAGGAAAAATAGAGCACAGCATCACTGCTACCATATCTCTCTGCAGAGCTTCTGAAAAGAATTAAAAATAGCTTCCTGCTTTACCAGGAAACTTCCTGTTATTTATATAGTTCTCTCTGTCCCCTAAGGCAAGGTGTTAAATGAAATGTATTTAAATGAAACAAAGTGTGTCAAGTATTATACCTCCATGAAGTTGAACAAATTCTCATTTCCATTGCTTCATTCTCATGGGTACTGAAAGTGACATGAACAGAAAAGCAAAATGAGGAAGTTTTCAGATGGCTGTTTTCTGCTAGGAATTCTTGTTCTTATATTAAAATGAATTTTGGAGTGGGGGAAGGGGGAGAGTCTGTTATGTAGTGTACCTTCAACATGCTGCACATGCTTTTACCTGTCTAATTTGCCTCCAGCTAAGCGCTCAGGAATAGGGCCTTTGCCCTTGCAGATATGTGAAGCTTCAAGGCTTTAAACAAGACATGGTGGAGTATTATTGCTGTTTTGTTAAGGTAGAAAAGAACAGTGTGGTATGGCAGAATGGTATTCGGCACTGTGAGACAGTAGGGTTGAAAATTAAGAGACTTATTATATTAAAAAATGTTAGTTTTTTAATATTTTAGTTTTCTTGGCAAGTGTGTCCATCCCTGTATTGTCAGTAACATAAAGGCTATTAGAGGGTGTTTGGAGTAGCATGACAGAAAGTTTAGTGTAGGTTCTATTCCTGCAAACTATTTTTCCTGGTACCAACTGCATCTGAATGTGCAAGCATGGGAATGGGAAATCTGGCTCCACAGGCAAACTGTTATTTTACTGGTTCAGATCCAAGGAATCCAGAACTCTAGAAAACAGCAACTAGCAGGTATCTGTGCTGTGGCTTTTATTTGGGAAGTAAAGGTATGAACACAAACAAAGATATTTTTCTTGGTCTGTATTACCACTATAAGAGATTTGCTCACTGGGAACAGTTGTGTACAGGTTCTTACCAATTTAAGTGATAAACAAGAAGAAGAGTATCAGAAGTCTTGCACAAGTGTGTGTTTTCTGCTAAACTGTGTCCTTTCTTCTCTTCTTGAAGCTTCTCTTGGTAGATGGAACAAATCTTTCCAACTTACCGAGGTGCAGTAGGTTTTTCTGCTGAATGTTTTTGTTGCCCCTCCCCAGCTGTTCTGGGTTTTGAGGTAAAAGTGTTTTAATTTTTCAGATCTGCTAGGATTTGGCCTGCATGTTTTGTTTTCCTTTTCCTGTGTTATTGCAGAGTGTTCCTTTCTTGCTTACTTATTGATTGGCAGCCAGATAATGACACTCAAGAAGACTTTTTTGCCGTGTTTTGTTTAGGAATGTTTTTTCCATGGTAGAAAAACCAAAGGCAGTGAAACTGAGTTTAAAAGTTTAGTATTCATAAGCATTGGTTTTGTTCAGAATAACTTTCAATTTTCTCGCTTCAAAATACAAACAGCCAGAACTGTTTTAACAACAATTGTGTCATAACCAGTCCCAGACTTGCGCATTGATGTCCAGTCTGCTTTTAATTGTCTGAGTGTTATAAAAGTAAATTCAAAAGTTTTGAATTAGCAGTGTTTAAAAATCTGTGCAAATCTGGAACTCATAAGACTTGTACTGAATGTTTGTTCTAGAAAGTTAAGGCCATGTCAAAATATATTCATTTGTAGCCATTGGTTTTGGCCTGAATTGACTTTATACAGAACTGAAGAAATTATGTATGATGTTAAGAGAGAAACCAAGCCCAGAACTCAAGAGGATGGACAATGCTAGATGAGATCAGGGAAATAGAGATGCCTGATAATGTAAGAGTGGTGAGGAAACTGTAACCATATTGCTATAAAACAACACATAAACAAAGGCACCAAACGGATGGGGTTACTCTACTTTTGAGAATTGTGCATGAAGAAAGTATTGCTAATTTGGGTTGCACAAGGGCTGGAAAAAAAAACATATGAATTTGTGTAGCCACCTGCCTAAAGTCACATGTAAGTATTTTGCAGCTAGGCAGACAGAGGACAATAACTAAAAGTATTAAAATGAAGCAATTCAGCTTTCCTATTACAGCTACGGATATAAGGCATAAAGTGAAAGAATAATCAGGGGGAATTTGAACCTAGTAATCATTAGATCAATAAAAAAGAATTTGTTTAGGACAACTGGGAACTTAAGAATGTTAAAGCAAGCACAAAAGTGATGTTTTGGCCAGGAATGTCTGGAAAGGGAAAATAATTTTTTTTCTAATGTCAGCATAAAACTTTGTCTAAATGTCAGCAGCAAGAAAATGTGAAATCATCAGCAAAAAGAAACATTTATCATTCCTGAACTTCCATGTCACCTATGGCAATTTCTGGGAACAAGTTTTTCTGCAGGGAATAGTATGAATATTTACTGGCAATAGATTTCAAATATTTTTAAACATCTCCCTGAAAACAAAATATATCATTGGCTGTCCACTCCAGAATGGCCTTCTGTATTTGAGAGAAGAAAAAGTGTGAACAAAACACCTACTTTTAAGCAAGAGCTGGAAAGATTTTTTAAAAAGCAACTGAGGAGGGTGGGCTTTTCTGGTTTTGCTGTGTAGACATAGTTGAACCTAAAGTGCCGAAAAAAAACAACCTAATGCAGTCTTATAAGTCACAGTGACAATCATCACAGTGAAACATTTATGTAGGGTTCACTTAAAAAAAGTGAATCAAGAACAGGGAGACAAACTCATTGTAGGTTATTAGCAGATAAACATGAAATCCCTCCTCTGGTGAGTGTAGCAATGCTCTGGTGTGTACCCAGTGCAGCATTGCTTCCCAGGTCCCGCAGATCCAAGTGGCTTATAGCACCTTGCATCCGTAAGGGCTGCAAAATGACAGCAGCAACTCATCTCCTTCAAACATGCAAAACTTTCAGATGAGGCCCCGACAGTGCAAACCACTCAGTCTGCAAGGTGGCTTAAGCAGCTGCAGCAAAAGGCTGAGTGCCCCCTGCCAGCCCATCTGGCTGTAAGAGCCCCTCCTGCTGTGAAATGCCCCTTCTGACCAGTCCTGAGTGGGAGCTTGTGCTCCTCTCTGTCCCTTCCCCTCTGAAACCTTGGTGGTGCTGCTGGGGGCTCTTCACAGTACTACAGCCTACTCCTTATTTGTAAGGTCAGGCAGAGTTCTGAGCTGAGGTTGATGGAAAGCTCGTATGATGTTGGACAGAGGTCTGGCTCTGCTGGCAGGATGGAGGGGGAAGAGATCTTTTCTTTGCTTGCTCTAAACCCAAAACAAGTTACTCCTAAAAAAGAAAAGATGATTGGCCTGCAGGTAAAGACGAGGGGTAAGTAGGTATTTTTCTGCTTACCAGAGTCTGAGTGGAATGTTCATTTTGGAGCTACACAAAAATAGTTAGGTTGAAAAAGGTGTTTCTTTGAGAAAATGTTTGAGGTTTTTTGTAAATCGTGACATTAGCTGCCTGAAATCTATGTCCTACCACAGAGCCTGTGCTGGAATTGTGATGAAACCCAAAACCACGGCCACAATAAGGCACAATGTCTGGAAGAACTAGACCTATCTTCTCAGAGTGTTCATCAGTAAATAGCATGAATTCATATTTTTATGCATAGAAGAAGACCTGGAGGAGTCTCAGAATGCCTAAAAAAGACAATAGCATTTTTGTATTTTTGTACCAAATTCCCACTCTCTAATAAGCTCAGTTTTTCATCCTACAACCTGACTACTAGATACTGGATTACATCCAACATGATCTTTTTTAGGGACACTACTCAAAAAAAGCCCTAAATGAAACTAATGCAATTTGCATCAGTTTTGTCATGATCAGAGCCATGCCTGTGTACAAAACCAGGAGTTTTAAGTTTTAAGAAGACAGTAAGAAAATGGCGTGAAAGGGGGTTTAAGCCACTGCTCTCTGTTGTGCCACAAGATAAAGTATGTGGAGACACAAAAAGGAACTGCTAGAGTGCTTTAGAGACTGTCTCCAGCTACTGAAATGGTAGAAGTGGGGAGATAGCAGCACTAGCTCCACCCAGTGCAATGAATAACTGGAATTCTTGGCAAATAGGCACATGTGGTGTTTTTTAGGCGTTAACACTGGAAATTATAATCAGCTCCAACCACTTCACCCTCAAGCTAGGAAACCAAAAATCCTACAGGAAAAAGCAAAGCAGCAGCCTCAGAGTATCATATAAGCCTGTTAAAAATCAGCCTACACTATGTCTCCAGGAATTTAAAGATTATGAAAATAAACAAATTTTGCTATTCAATCTTGAAGCAAGAGGCTTTACCATTACCTAATGGCCAGCCAAAGCTAGATATAGGAATATGCAGTAATATTTAAATAACACCTTGTCAGTGCTATTAGAACACAGGTTATTACTGATAACTTTGAAATATGAAGGTCTAATTTGCTAAGACCTGAAGTTTTGTTGAAAACTTGGCTCTTTGCCCTATGGCCTACCTGTCTATATATTATCTAAAGGTCTTATAGGGTGTCTCACAAAATGAAGCTCAGATTCTGGAATATAACCCTTTACTGGTCTTAAGAGAGATAAACATTTGCATTTCCTATTCTGGGTTTGTGTAGTTGGACATATTATTACCATGGAAAATTCAGGAATATTTCATAGGTTCTCTTAAAGAAACATTTTAAAGAAAATGTTGAATGAATCCCATGCCTATGCAATGTTTCAATGGATTTATAATTATAAAACCCACATTAATGGAATTCTGAACCCAACACAATTTTTATTTTGATGGATTGGAAACCAGACATTTTATCAACAAACAGGAGAACTTCCAAATTTCTTTTAATCATACTGCATAATTCTTTTTCCTTAGTATCAAACTAAATTTCATTGATTCAGACAAATCCAAAGTACCATTTTTTAGTGTAATATTTGTAATGTACCTTTTGGTGTATATAAATCACACACATATGCACATGTGCATGCACTCACGTTCTCTTTGCTTTCGTTTCACCCTTAGGTTCTATATAAAAACTGCAGAGGTTCTTTGGATAGATTCTGATGGCTCAGAATACCCACTGAGACTGAAAGCAAGCCAGAGTTTCTGGAAACCTAAATCCTCTCATTTTAATAGTTTTGCAAATCCTTGGCATTTTGCTTTGAACTTTAACCAAGAAAAGTTATATCTTATAAACAATGGCATTTGTTGATTGGATGAAGGACTAGATCAATATTGATTTTGGCAACTTGTTTTGGCTGGGTTTGCATGAAGAAATATGCTGGTTGTGGTGTTAAAAAGTTATGTCAGTTCCTCAACATGTGCCTCTTTTTCTTGGAGCATTGCCTGAAAAATAGTTTCCAAAGTTACTTCCAGAAGTTAACCTAGAGGCTATCTATTATTGTGAGCTAACAACAGCCTTCTGCTGAGCTATCAGCATGTATGAAATAAAACTATTTGAGAAGGCAGATTAAAGACAGATATAAATGGATTTCTGTTTCACAGAAGTGCTAAAGCATAGAACCCCATTTTTATTCCCAATGAATCTGATTTACACTATTCCTGCAAGTTAAAAGGAGCGTAAATATGTAGAGTAATAGCAACAAGATTTTATTCACTGAGAATTACCTAGTTGACACACAGCAAAATAAGAGCCATAGTATGTACATGAATCAGTTCTGATTCAAAGGCAGTACTAGGAATGAACAAAAATGTATCTGTTAGACAAAATGACCAATTTTCATTTCAAAGTTTCCACTGAGACAGAATCCACTGCAGACTGATAAATTGCTACAATTATCATCACAACTGAAAATTTTTGTCTGGTTTTGAATTCAGTTTTTCTAGTTTCAGCTTCCAACTCTTTGAGCCTCTGATACGAGTGCTACAGGGAAGAGTCACATTGAAAGTGACTATCTATTTATACATCTATCCATCTACCTGCTCATCTTCCATTTCCTGTAGATGCTGTTAGTTCACATATCTTTCTCCTCTCATGGTGCTCAGCCCTCTGATGTACTTCCAGAAAGCAATCATATCACATCCCAGATTTTTTTTTGCTATGATAAACAAGACAAGCTCCTTCATGCCTGCTCTACCAGAGCAATTTTCTCCATTTCATCCAGGTGCCTGCTTTACTCATGCACAAGTTTGAATTCTCAGACATGAGTGAACAAATTTTTCAGATAGTATCTTACCAATATTCTTGACAAATAGCACTAATATTTTCCCAATTTTAAGAAAAAACTTTCCTCACCTGATTCACTCTGAGATTACTTGTCCCTTTTTGCATTCAGGTTTGTTTGCTTTGTTCCTCTGACTGCAATCTGGAGCTGACCAGCCTTTTCATTTGTGGGGTTTTTTACTGTGCCCTCATGAGGAATGACACTTTACAACAGAAATTTATGTTCTTTGAGCCAGAGGATAGAATTAATCTCCTCTGTGTTTAGGGACATTCAGAAAGTGATCTAATCTGTCCCGAGAGGAGTCCAAGACAGGTGGGATAAATGAGCATTAAAAAGCTCCCCTTTCTATATGTTGAATAAAAATGCCTTCAGAACTGCTATAGTGGGTAGTATTTAATCAACAGATTATGTGTATACAGTGTTGCATTCCCCATCCCCAAAAAAAGAACGAAACCATTTATGGAACATTTCTAGATTTTCTGCATTATTTAATTATTTCTCATTTTCATCTAATAATGACTAAATATATAGTTTGTGGTTCTCACTGGTCAATTCTTTTGGCCCTTGATTTTATATATTTTAAAAATTATAAATAATGTATCTGTGTTGTCTGGGAATCATCCCTTCTTCCCACCTCCCAGAACCAAGGATATTTTCTTAATTTTTAACATCCAGATGAATTATTTCTTAAGGTAATACAAAGGAGACAAAACTTATTCTGCTTCGACATACATTAGGATAAGCAAAGTAAAATGATCTATCCCTAGAGCTACTGTTATTGAGTTCCTTTAAGGATTTTGTGATAGCATTTTCCTGTAAGTTCCTTCATTATTCCAGAAATCCTTTATAGTGTACATTCATGCATTGCCAAATCTAATAATTTCAAGAAAAGGAGAGAAAATATTCTACAAGTAAGTGGCTGGGTTTTTTCACTTTACAAGAAAAATTTCAGGCATTTCAGACTTAGAAAAGTCCAGCAGTTGCTTAAGTCATTCAGAGTCTGCTGTCTGAGTTTTGATCACTACCAGTTTTGATGGCATGGTTTGTTGTCAGTTTGAAGTGGCATGTGATAGAAGATTATTTAGCATTTAATTCTAAGTTTGGCTAGAGAGATTAAATTCTCTAACCATTTTTACCTGAAACAGTGCTTCTAAATTACGATGAGAATAAAAATAATTTCCTTATTGCTCCAGAATTTGTCAGACACCTGTAGGAGCAAGCTGTACCATGGGAATACTGTCTCTCTGACTCTAGGTTGCCAAATTCAACTATCAGAGCACCCAAAAGTGGGAAGAAAAAAAAAGAGTTCTTTCTCTGAGGGCAGAAATTAAATTTCTTTCCCTTTTTAGACCTTTCTTCTTTAGCCTCTGTTTTCTCAATCCTAATGCATGTGAAAAAAAAAATGATATACCAGGCCTAGTTCATGATGCTAAAATCAATTCAGACTTCTTAAGAATCCCCCAGGAATTTGCAGGTGGCTTGTCAGCTGTGAAGTATCTTGTCTGGCTTCTTCTGTAATACACAGTGCATTTGATGCAGTAGTGTCATTGCCACCGAGGCCAGAGCAGGGCTTTGGCCAGAGCCCATCTTGCTGGAGGCAGTGTCTGAACTGGATTCAGCAGAAGCAACAGTTCCCTCCACAATCATCTCAGTTGGACCAAAGTAGAACTGTTGAGAAAGACTTTATTTTCTGTTGGACTTTTAGGGGAGGCCTCAGGTCACATCTAGGTCTTGTACTTGTGTTTATTGGGTCAGAAAGCCCTTTATCATCAAATTCTTTCTTCTTCAATGAGCACAACTTGCAGACTCTCTCCTAACTTTATTACATGCCTGATACATAGGTTCAGCTCCTTTGAGTCTTTGTATATCCTCCAGGTCTTCAGTCATTGCTTTGGATCCTCTTTAAGTTCCCTCCAATTTTTTTGAGATCAGTCTTGAAAGGTAAAAACAAGAACTGCCCCATTGTAGGAGCTGTTGAAGCAATGACAGCTACAGAAACTCCCAGCCAACTCAATTGCTTGTCTTCTCAGGTTGATGCTTTACACACTGAATTCCACCACTTAGCCCCATCCTCCTGCTAAAAGGCCAAAATAATCAATGAGATTATCATTCATCCTTAAGATCCTCATCCAAGTTCCACAGATAGGAGACATTGTTTCCCCAGCCATGCTAAAGACATGTCAACTGGCACACACACTTGCCAGGTCACAGTTCAGAGAGATTCAGATGCTCACTGTCTCTCCACCCAGCTCCTTGGAGAGACTCCTGGGCAGGTGGGAGCCAGCACACACTTTAGCCACATGCTTGAAGTGAAGAACTGGAAAACAGCCACCTTGAGGTGCTTCACAGCATGTACCTCCTGTACAATGTAAGCATATCCACAGAGACATTTAGACTCTCTTCAGAGGCCCAAAACTGTAGCCATATCTCACAGAGCAAAAAAAAGCTAGAAATACAGAGGAAAAATGTAGTCTTTTCACCTTCTGAGATGAGATTTCTCAAAACTATTAATGAAGGGTAGGTAAAATGTAAAATTGCACAGTTCTGCTTTTTTTATAGCACCAGGCAGGGGTTGTTAAATTAACAATTCTTATATAAAGGGCTCTTCTCTAGAAAATGTATTGCTAAAAGAGCTATTACAAAGTGGGTCAGAAGCAGAGTAAGCACAAAACCGTTTCAGAACATGTTTAAATAGAATGATAAGCACTTGCAAGACTTTTGTTGGATCTGGTTTAGAGTATCAGCTTGCAATGATCTTGCAGTGCTTTGACCTCCTGAGCCACGGAACTGATAGTCTCCTACTTTATCCCCATTCCTCTGTACTCCTCTGGCTTTTGGGCTGAACTTTGTTTTTTTAGCTTGAAGTGGAAAAAGGAACTTATTCAGCTCTTTCATCTGAAATTCACCAGCTACCTAAAGAGCAGACTTCCTGGTTCATGTATGGAGCAGGTCATATTCCTCTTTCGCTATGACTGTCAGGTCTCTCATATAACCTCCACAAACCCACTGCAGAGAAATTCAGACATATTTTAGAGAAGTAGTTTACTTTTGCTAAATATAAAAGGGCAGAGACTTGCTTTCAAAGACTGAAATTTTGCTTTAAAAGTGATCTTATTAAGAGAAGGAAAATGAGTCAGTAGCATGTGGAACATATATTATGTGTGAGACATCTTACCCACGCAAGGAGAGAGGGGATACAGAGAAGAGTTTTGCCTGCACTCGCAACAATCTTCAAAACCTTTTTTCCCCTTACTTTTCAGGACTGCATATTTCTTTGTTCATATACAGAACCAGTCATTATGTGTATGCAACCTCCTAACTTAGCAAGCAACTTAATGACATCCTCCTGGGTAGAGTCACTACTTTGAGTGGCACTGCCAGCACAATCTACCTGTAGAAACATATGAAATAGTCAAGTTCATCTGAGTTTCAGGATAGGTCTTAACATATCCCACCTCACCCCTGCTGTCGGAGCAACAAAAAAGGAAGTGGCTGGAATGCTTTTGACCCTGACAGCTTTCCACTGCATTTGAGGCATTCTGTAACACACGGAGCCTCGGCACCAGTTCTGTGATAACCTGTCTCTCCCATTTTTCATATTCCCTCTGGACTGTTGTGCTTTCCAAGCAAGGATGTGACTAATAGGAGGGAAACCGGATAAAAGCAGGACTGGGGATAAAATTATGAAATCACATGGCCATTTGGCACTGATCAGGTTCAAAAATCAAAAAGTTGTCAGAAAGAGAGATCTGAGATACTAGACAGGTCTAGTAACCTTTACAAGAAACACCCACATGCTATTCCATCTTCTAAGATTTTCTCCCTTACGTGTGTGCGTGGCAGGAGGAAGCTATTACTACTTTCGTTTTACACATGAAGAAGTGAGACTCAGTGCTTATAACTGAGCAGCCCAGTGCAGGGACACACAAATCAACCCAGTTCAATCATCTAGCAGCAAAACAGGCACTGGGAAAAGAGCAGCCATGCTTGCTTAGCTAGTCAGCCCTGCTGGAAAGCACCCTATGCCTTGCTAATGAGATTATCCTGCTTCCAGAAACCAGGATTTCTCATTCACGGACTCTCTTTTAGTATCTGAAATTTGGCTTTAGAAATTGTCTTGGTATGAAAAGGTTTAGAGCTGGCTTGGTCATTGCTGCATGGAAAGGTACCCAAAGGAACTGAAAGGATCATCCAAAAACGTAGTGAAGACTTTCAGAGGAAGCCGGGGCAGAGGAAGCAACTGTAGCCACATGTGTTTGCCAAACTAACCCCCAAACCGATGAAATGTCTGCTGTTCTGCCAGTGGCTATGGAGACTCTCACTCACATGAAAAAGCTTTGACTTGGGCTCCTGGGTATGTCAATGGCTCCACTGAAATTATACTACTGTTTTCATAAGCTATTTATTTCCTGTTAATACCTTGGAAAAATTGTTAGAAGAGACTTAAATGAAGACAGTATTGCAACTTGGCAAGTTCACTTCAAAATTCATTAGTGCTCTTTTTCTATTTTCCTTTGCAGAGCTCTGGTGCCTGTCATCAATATTCAAGGGGAGAATTGGGGGCTGTTTTTTTTGATTCTGATTCTACAGAGGAAAATCCTATTGGCTTCAGTGTTTTGGCCCTAAAAATTTTTTGAATTTCCCCTAGGAAGCTGCAACTTCAAAATACTCTGTACTGATACATTTTTAAATCTGCCCAGATGTAAAATGTTTACATGAATTAACTTCACTTTTTGAGTACCTGAGACAGAAAGTTTCCTAATTAAATAAGATATATTCTGTATTAATCTTTCCTATCAATTGTGATTCAATCCATATGATCAATCTATTTTCCTTCTGTCATGGATTGCAGAGATCATTCAGCTGTGGTGGTTTAACATACTGCTGTACTGTGTTTTTACAGAAACACTGCACAAGGGAGATTCCAAAGGGATTTTAGCAACCCTCATCTAACACAGGATTTTTGAATAACATTACTTGGCCATAGGCAAAAGAATTTCCTTTAGGACGTTTTTTTCTCCAATGAAAACACAAAAAGTGGAAGTTATATAGTACTGTTACGAGAGCCTTGTTGCAATGAGAGAAAAACTGGTGTTCACAACAGCATGGATACAGCAACTGAGAGACAGCTCCTCTGCTAGACCTTCATTTGATCAGCCTCTTTCCTAGATTTAGGTCTTCATGGAGCTGATCCCTCTCTTGGACTATGCCAAACACATCCCACTTCCTTTTCTTAGAATCCTCTGTATCATTGGGAGTTTGGGAAGGCAGAGAGCAAGTAATGAGTTCAGTGTTGAGATTTTTTTGTTTTAAGTGTCAGTTACTGAGGAGATGGTTGGAAATTTTAAGGTTGGCTCTGCATGGTTTTCTAATAGAAATAAAAAGATGAAGATGGAACTTGTCAAAAAATCCATAAGCAGAAAAAGCCACCTATACTTGTCCTTGGCTGCAACCTGAATGGAGTAGGAAGCACCAGAACACAGCAGTTCTGTTTCGTGCACTCACTAGAGCCAGGGAAAAGTGTTAATATTTTCATAGAAAACATTTCAGAAAATCTCCCTTCTGCAACAGCTTTTGGATTCTCAGGGTTTTTTCTGGTTTGTGGTTTTTTCCCTTGCTCTCCTTCCATTTCACCATTACTGGTGCAAGAGAAGAGAGTAGAAAGGTGGCAAGTGAACTAGCTAGCTAGATACGTAGGTAGGTATCTTGCAGTGACAGGGCAGTAAATATGACTTAAGTTAATCCGGCCTGTTGAATTGAAATTTAGTTTTCAGATTTCCTCCCATAAACCCAGCACACACCAGCCTCGTGCTTCAGTCCCTGTGACTGACATGCCCCGCTGAAGGCAGTCACACATCTGTGCACAGGCAGCTGATGGTACAGTGACACTCTTTGCTGCCCAGCCAAAAGAATGTGTTCCTGCTCCATTGCAAACCCAGAACAGACTTGTCTCTAAACAGTCTGTTTATTCTTTTGACTTGCATTTGTCACCTGTATATGCTGAATTGTAACTTAGTCTTGTTTCCATTTACTTCTCCTTTATGCTGAGCATAGACAAAGCAGCAGTAGGTCCTTGAATGGTTCCCAATTTTCACTAACAGTTCTCAAGTTTCTGTTCCTAAGTAACTGTGTCTAGTTACTTAGGGTTTAGAGAACTGGCTCACTCTCTTCCTTTAGTCATTTAATGCAGTATTCTGATTGCATAAGGTAAGAAAGTCATAGAGCAGTTCTCTTCCTCTGTAAGATCTAAAATAGAACTACTATTTTAAGTCACCCCTCCTGGGTGCAAGGCTTTCTGTTTTTAAAAGCTGGTTCTTTTAGATTCTCTTTAGAGTGCAGCATTAGATACCTTGCAAATCCAAACTGAAGTCACACAAGATTTTTTTTTTCTTCTTCTTAATACTACAAATAGATGTTTTCTTGCATCAGGGTTATCCTTTGCACTGTGAAGGGGCAATATGCACTAGAGGGTGGGTATTTTAATTTCGGAATCTTGTTACTGAGGCAAATAGTGTAACAAAACCAGCATTAAACTTTGATGAACTTGAGACAACTTTGAAAAAAAATTCTTAACAGAAGACTTCCTAGTATGTGTTTGGACTACCAATAAAATTTTGGCCATAAGCCCGCTTCCCTCCTTCTCCCCCCACCTCCTTCTCCTAGTGCTGCAATTTACAGAAGCAAAAAGAGGAAATTTGCTGATGACATTTTTCCAACTGAAGAACAATTTTTGCTTAGTGTTCCCTGTAGTGTTCTTTGCATAACATTTTCATTTCTTACTCCTTTTTTACGTGATAGCAGAAAGAACTGGTTGCTGCAAGCCTTGGTGTGCCCATTCTTGCTTTCCTGCAGAGAGGAAGAGCAATGTGGAGGCTGAGGAGGCAATTGCGCAGTTTTTAGCCAGGATTCCAGGTAGTTCCCAGTGCCCAGGCTGAACCCTGTTGTACCACAAATTCATTTTTATGAGTACTGGGTACACTGCCGAGGGCATAGGTAGATTGATTCTGTTGAGACTACTATCTGAATATATCCTTAAGTTATTTCTACTTATTACAAATCTTTAAGAAGACAGGCATATAGCACAGTGGCACTTCCACAGTGACGCCACTTCCATCAGATGGTCTCAAGATATTTTGCAAGGCATATTTGAGAGAGAAATAGTCCTTTAAAAACTGACAGATCACTATCCCAGAAGCTGTAGGGCTGCTGGCATATCAGCATTTAGTGGCTCTTCCTGATAGCTGACAATATTATATGTTTTAGAAGACAATGAAAAGGTCTTTGTAAAATAATAGTTTATTTATTTTTCAGGAAAACTAATGGACCAAAACCACTAGTCCAAAACTGACAAGACATATTGCATGGACATATCAATGTCCAAATAACAGAATTCTCCCTCTGCCTGTTAAAAAGAATAAACCAATTTTGCTTATTGCACTTTTGTGTCCATAATTTGATTCCAAGAAGGATGAAAGGAGTGAAATTTACTTTTGTGGCAAAAAACGCCCACCATATGCAGGGACTTGAGCGTTCTTTATGGCATTACTGAACCTTAATTCTCTTAATGCTAAGAGATGATGTGGGCAGACAGAGTTGATGGGAAGGATCCAAAAGATAACCCCATTTCTACTAGTTTCTGTTCACTTCTGAATGATGTCCAGCATGTCAAGCTCAGGTTACTGTTCCCAGCCTCTCCCTGCTATCTCCTTTTCCTCCTTTGATTCAGATAATCTTTCTTGTTCTTGCCATCTGTTTAGTTAGTCTGTCCTAAACTGTTTCTTTTGCAATACTGCTGCAATCCTGCAACCAGACAGATAACCAAGAACACTGCCTTTGGCAGCTCAACATTAGTGTAAATTTGTCAGGTCTCAGAGTGGCTAAGGCTTTCTGTTACACTTTTTCCTTTGTCTAGCAGCAAGCTTGGAGGAAGCAGATTAAGAAAAGCACTCTGTTGCTGTTTTACTGTCCAATCCCCCCTTTCTTTGTAGGATTTTTTTGTCTTGTGTTGTCCTCAAGAATCTAGGAGTCAGTTTTAAGTAAGAGTAAAAAAATTATCTCTTTTCTACTCTACCGAAGGGACAGTTAATGCCATAAAAATTCAGGGCAAGGGAGTGAAGGAATGTTCACAAGAACTTGCTGCAGCTAAATGGAAAGGAAAAAAGAAGGAGAGTTAACTCAATTTCCTTCTTTGCCCAGGTCTCCAAAAATGTTCAAGTGATCATTAGTGGTACACTTTGTCATCATGTCATAAAAGAGGAGGTCAGGTAACACCTGTGAATTGCTGTGCCCAAGTGCTTCATTGAAAAGAACTCAAAATGAATGTCCCTCCTCTGCTTCTGCCTTCTTAATTGACTGCCTGTTATTGCTGCAACCAGTGCACATGGCAGAGTGCATGCGTCTGCCTCAATATGATATTTAAAAAGGCAGTTAAATGCTCTGGCATCTTCATAAGAAAATTTCCCCCCTCAGATTGCCCATGATGAAGGGGACAGAACTTCTCAGCCACTAAGTGGCATTTTATGGCAATGGAAATTTGGCATTTATACCTGTTTCAAATATGTTCCCTTGAGTCTGTTTCCTTTTAGTGAACACTTCATTTTACTTACATTTTCATCGAGTTCTGCTGATGACAAAACGAAGCAAGGAAGGCTGACTGGAAAATTGGATTCCGTTTCATTAAACTGCTTCAGTTTCAAAATTTGTTTCTGTATTCATGCGAATGCAATCCACGACCTTTCCACTGAAAACAAAGCACAACTGTGACAAAGCCCCCAGAGAAGGTTCACAGTGGCTGCGCTCCCCAGGAAAGGACGAGACTCCTCTGGAGAGCTTTCACTAACCAGACTGGTGTTGGAAACTTGGTTTTCCATGGCTGGGAGAAAGCCAAGGCCTTTCTCTTAGCTTGTCTCTCCTTCTCTCCATATATCATCTGGAGAAGCTATTTTGCCAAATTTTGGTGAGCTGACATTTCAATGTTTGACTGCTGCAACAAAATGACATTTTCGGACAAAAAAAGAACTGTCAAAAGACTTTTAATGTTTTATAGTTGTGTGCCCAAAAAACGTTCTCTCTACAATTCATTACTGTATAATCTTTTGAGAAA
The DNA here is from genome assembly GCA_013396875.1 of Vireo altiloquus. Lineage (NCBI taxonomy): Eukaryota > Metazoa > Chordata > Aves > Passeriformes > Vireonidae > Vireo > Vireo altiloquus. Next base: position 339,473 of record VZRF01012756.1, read on the forward strand.
AGAAGAAGCCCTCTAAACTTTTCTCTCATCAGTTGCACTGAAAACAGCACTGCGGTCTTGATGCTTAAGAATCAAGTCTTTTATGCCACAACTTTGATGACAACACAAATATAGGAAAATAAATTGTCAGCACAACATTTCAGAAAACTGAATTCAACAACAAGCCCAGCTCATAAACTAGAATTAGACTCACTTTTTTTCTGAATCCTTTTTAATTTATTTTTCTGCAGTAATACTTGCAGAATACTTCCATAATTTAGCATGGAAAAAAATGGAAAGGACTGAGCTGTAGGTGACGCTTGGGGCAGAGACAGTAAAATGAGATCTTACTGTAGTTGAGCTGGCAATATGGCCTGTCCACCTCCAAGAGTAGAAAATGTACCCTCAAGTCTACTGTGACATGCTTTCATCAGCATAAAATGGAACTGCCACTGAAAACATGGACCTCACCCTTGATGCAGTTTATCTTTCTCTTTCCCACCTTCTCTTTTCTATATGACCCCTTCCCACACAAAGAACAGGATAGCTTTAGCTGTTCTTGTCCCTTGATCTTTTTCATCACATGCAACAGGAAAAATGGATGGATTAGAACTGGCAATGAGTAAGGAGCTGGAGATGGACAGAACAATATTTTTTATTGCAATGGTGATGTCAGTTTAAGCAGGATTACAGCATTTGCTGCTACCTGGTAGTTTCTCCAGATGATGTCACCAGGAACCATGAATTTCCCTATAAAGGTTGATTTATGGGGAGATTTGGTTTTTATGCCAATTGCCCCGCCATCTTTTCAGTACAACAGAAATGAAGCATATTTGGACCTTCCTGAGAACACCAATCTTCCTGAAACAGAGCAGATGGCCCTGAACTCTTTAATAGATGCTTGGCACCCCCCATGGTTGGGCTGTATTATATCAAAGGTAACCTGTCTGGCACACACACCACAGAATGGGATGTGCAGCACAACACTGGATTTCACCCTCCCATCAGAATTTGGACAATCCACATACCTATTATTTCTTCAGCTATTGGGAGTGGGATTTAAATGCTTAAATTCCTCATATAAAAAAATTAGACTATTTTATTGACTAAACAGTATTGTTCCTCTAAAAAAAACCACACACACAAGACATAAATAAAGACATAAATGCAGTTGAATGGTTAAGTAATTTGCAATAGTTTGAAATACTTATATTCATACCATGCTTGTAGACTTTTTTCACTGGAATACATTTTGCACTCGTTAAAAAAGATGCTATTCCATTTAAGTCAATTGGGGCTTCTCTGGTGTATCCTAGAACAGAACTGGAGCCAAAATATGTGTCTTACTCAGTTCATTAGACTCTCCAAAGCCGTAGATTAAATAAGCAAGTATGTCACTAAATCTGTTCAGCATTAAAATGATACAAAATGTATTTTTCTTCTTCCAACTAAATAGTTTTCTTCAAATTTAAACCAGATGGAAACACAGTGAGTTATCTGAGATGAGCTCATCTGGACTTCTGAGTGGAATGTCCGACATTTGGTCACACATCTTGAGATGTGAGTTAGGGTCTGAATGGGGAAATTTTTATCATCTTATGTTTACTCTTGTGGATAGGCTCATTAGCTTCAATGGGCAACTAGAAAAACACATGACACATGCACTAACAGAGTAAGACATGCAGGACATAGTCTTGTATAAAATCTCTCAAATGTAGTATGCGTTCGAAAGAAAATTGTCCCTCAAAAGTCCAGGAAACACAATAAATGAAAACTCAGCATGAAAATCAGTTAAGAAATGTGGAACAGTTCTTTTTCTATGTCTTCCATGAAACCTGCTTTTTCTATGTTTGTCTGGAAGATTAATATTTCAGGGGACATGCTAACTTGTAAGTCTTCTATGGAATCAGGCATACTGTTGTGATTTGACTAATTAAAAAAAGTAGGCATCTACATTATTCCTTTTAATTGTTTAAAAAAAAAAAAAAACAAAACTGTGCGGGAGTTAATAAATGTAAAGCAGCAGATCTTAAATCCCCTTGTTTTCAGGATTAAAACCAAACAGTTCCAATGAGAACTCACTCCCGCATGGCAAGGCTACCAGGAAACTCCATGTTTCAGCTGTAGAATCACTTTCTGTTGTCAGGCACACCAGTGCTGCAGTCAAACAGCTCATGTTGAAGAAGTACCTGTCTTCTATTAGCCCAATCAGGCTGATCTTGCCTTACTGAACTCAGGGGAGCTCTGCTGCTGCCTTTGCTGAGGCAGGAATTGTACCTTGAGTCAAGAGCCTGAATATTAAATATGTTGAGCTCCCACACCTTCAGCAAAGAAAATGATACCCAAAAGTACCTCCCCTACATTATAATGCACATTCAATTTCTAGACAGCGTGTGATGGCTGCTTCAGGCTAATTTACCAGGCTTCCTGGTAAGATGAATTAGTATAGGAAGAACTCCTCACCGTGAGAATTAAGCTGCTTCTAATATTTAGACTGAACAGGTTTGGTTTTTTACACTGCATTGAACTGGGGCCAGCGTACTTTTAATGTGCAACTCTCCTGACTCCCATGAGCAAGTTGGAAGAGTCTGTTCTGTGGCAATGAAGAATATCTGTATATCTGAGAGAGATTTAGCAGCCATATGCCTGGAAGTTTTTCCAAACTCTACTATAGATTTTTGGGTTTGTTTTTTATTTTTTAAACGCTTCATATCTTACCCATAATCAGAATGGCCTGAATTTATTAATCCTATGACTCCACTGCAGTTCAATAATTATTTTGTATTCTTTTCCTCTTTTGAAAGGAAGATAGTGAAAAAAATCTGCATTTCAACAAACTTCAGGCTCATAAGACAGCTTTGTATCCTGAAGAATTCAGAGTTTTTATGGTTTGGGGTTTTTTAAATCAAAATCAGATACACAAAATCTGATTTGTGTTGGCTAAATTCCTATTTATTTCTCTTGCCTGATGTTTTGTTCTGGCTAGCCCTGCATACTCAATTGTGTGTAGCCAAGAGGAATCACCAGCCATGGGGACATAAGGTGAATTTAAACTGAATAAATCTGTGCTCTGGTGCCTTAATTTTGTGACTTTCCTTTTGATATCCCCAAAATGTTTGACAGAGACTTAAAAGTTTGTGGGCCAAGATTTAGATTATTACTTGAACAGCAGAAGATGAAACAGATTATTCTGAAATACAAATGAATTTGCACATGAACTCAAAGCTGGATTTATCCAGCAGAAATGTCTTGGTAGGACTTTACGGACACCAGGAAGAATGAAAAATAGCAGGATTAAAAAAAAAAAAAATCATACTTACTGGAGCAGTGGACATTCTCAGGATAATTAGTTACATATGTTTTGGTTGTGCCCTAGGGTAAAATAAGTTCTGGGATGAGGTAATAAATAAATTAAATGTGGTTTTGGAAATAGTTATCCCTCACTAACCAAAATGTCCACTGCTAAAAGAATTTGGATGCAGCCAACTTTGGAAATCTGAAAGGACCACAGACGCAATTTTTATAAGGGCAACAATACTGCAAAGAAGACACCACAAAAACTGAAATCAGCACAATTTTGAATGTTGCTGATTGATGCACTGAGCTAATCCAATTGATAAATTTTGGAAAGATTTGTTTGAATAAGCAAGGTAATTTAGAAATTAGGTATATAATAATGTAGTCCCACTTAAAGTCATCAATTATTATAGCAGCAGCTGAAATACGAGCTGCATACTTTGATCACAGTACGAATTTTATAAACACTGAATTTCTTTTCCCCGGCCTCCACCCTTCTGTTTTTTCCTCCATTTTTTAGAGTGGAAAATGCAAATACAGCTTAGTATCCCTTATCATGTCGTATGTTCATTTACTACTGTTACTCAGTTTGGCTTGCAGTACTTCAAGAGCAAGCTTTTTTTAACTGTGTCCTGTCCCTGTGATGAAATCGAGAACCTGCTTGACCCAGCCAATCTGAGAAGATATATTTTAAGTCCTTGACTAATCACTAGGCCTGTACTTAGGGCTAATTTTTATTTTCAGTAGAAAAGACAGATTTCAAGGACTCGACAACGTGTTGTAGTTTTATTTAGTCTTGGAGAAGGAAGGAACAAGTAAATTTGCCAGAGTCTCCTGAGGTTTTGGTAAATTGCAGAATTTCCTTCTCACAACATGTCTGACTAGCCTCACAACTTATACATCAACTTTCCAAAGGACTTCATAGAATTATCACCATTTAAAATGTATTCTTGTGTTGGACAAAACATATTAATACTTAGTCTACAGTATCAAACTCATTTCTACATGTCTTTGCTTTAGCTATCCATTTTAGCTCTTCTCATTCCTCCTCCGTTAGATACAGGATGATTCTGGCCTGGCAGCTCCCTAAGAATAGCCTCCAAAGCAAGGACTCTCCCAGTGGGAAATAAGAATCAGCAAGTCCTGGATCTGGTGTATGTTTGCAATGCCTATTTAGTATTTCATTAAACAAATGGACAAATCAAGGCCCATCATCTTACCATTCCTGCCTTTTTATGCCGGATTAAGCCTGAACCAGTTTACCTCAGCCCAGTCACAAGTAATGAAAAATTCAAATTACTCTGACATCCGATTTTAGTCAGGGACTAGACTTTTGTCTCTTTCTTCTTAGTCAAGAGGTCCCTAGTATTTGGATTCTTCCATCAGTACATTTTAAGAACTTAGCAAAGATAAAAAGAAAAATTAATTTCCACTTCTGTCTTTGCTGTTCTCCTGCTTTTTCCATTTAGAATACAGGTGTAGGTTTTCTCAGGTGCACAGTATCCCCATCAGGCATCCCCTCCCAAGGCAGTGACAGAGCAACTGAAACCTAGCAGAGGAAACTGATGGCAAGGTATCCTTAAACTTAACTAATCTTGGGTTGAGGCATGTAAATAAAAAGACAGGGAGAAAACTGAACCCAAAACCTGATTAAGATGTTTTGAAGGAGCCTTAGGAGGGACTGGCACCTGGAGAACTCAGTATGCTGGAAAACTGTGGTCTTCCAGCTGCCACAGAAAGGATGTGTCAGGGGACTCACACAAATTCCAAAGTAGCCTGTATCCTTATTATAGAAGCATTTTCACATAATATCAAAAATACATGCTAAATCTAAAAAAGCTGTATGAGCAACTGTATTTTCTCAACTGAATTTAGCAACACAATCTGTCTAAAGCCGTTGAAAATTATCTTTTAATAGCAAGCATTTTCTATGTTCTATCAGCATATTTCTGAAACACATTCAAGAGTGTTAGAGAAATATGAGGTATTGTGGGTAGAGGTAATCTGGACTCTGTGCACCAGTGGGTGGTCACAAACACACAACTGGAGACTAGAGTTAAGTTAGAGTTAAGCAATTTTATACAGGATTGCATTTTACAATGGTAGGAGGGAAATCATTTTAATCACATAAGTAGAACAAGTATCATTCATTCACTTCTTTCCATAATGATGTGTCAATGTTCGTAGACCTTATTCTAAAATCCTGTGTTCTGAGCAGCAGCAATTTTTGTAACATAACTGGTAGAACACAAGGATTGAGATTCATAGATAAATCAGGATTCATAGACACTAAATAAAGGGCTATGCATTGTATCATTAATAATATATTAAAAGTTAATAATGATCTTGATCTTATACAATAGCAAATGTAGGGCTGTAGCACAACTCAGTATGAGTTTTTTTGCAAGCTAAGAGCTGCTGCTGTAGTTGCACCACCAGACTGGCATTCAAGAGGTGTAGGGATAGCCACATGCTTCCTGTGTGACTTCTTATAAATTGCTTAATCTCTGTTTCTTAACTCCTCATCCATGAGACAGAATTATTTCCTTCAACCACAGGAATGCCTATTGAAATACATCTATTAATGAGCAGGTACAGAGGCAATAAACACTGTAAAATGTCAATTAGGAAAATGTCAGAGTGAAAGCTTTCTGTATTCATACTTGTAATTTATTCCTAACTTCAGCCCCATCCACATTTTCTGCAGACCTATGCTAATACCCCACTGGTAAACTTTTTCATTTTCTACTTAATTCCCAAGAGAACATTGCAAAAATACTGTGTTTGTCTAGATAGTCTTTTATCAGAATAATGTTTTTACTATTTCTTTCATAGTCTTGTGGATATAAACACATGAAAAAAATATATCAAAGTACAGGATCATCAAAGACTATTTACATAAGAAATTAAGTATCATATAAAGAAATACAAAAACACACAAAACTTTGTATCTTTCAACAATCTTTGCCAGTGATAAATGTATTGCTGAAAATATGATTTGTCCAATGTGAAATTCAGATATGTTAGAGATGAAACTGTCAGTCATTTAATAGGTAGGAAACACGCAAATGGATTATAGCAATGCCTACCTTAGGATCTTTGATTAAAAATGCTCTGATTAAGTCTTGAGTGCATTGGAGCAACACTTTTCATGACAGATAAGGAAAATGGAGAGGCAAAGAGTGAGGAATGATATAAGATTGCACAATTGCTCCACGTGGAGTGAATCTGCCCTAACACTGAGGAACCATTTGAGGAAGCTGGGAAATGGAGAAGGGTGTGGCTGGTGAAACCGTGTTTCTCAGAGCCATAACCACATGTTTAAAATAGCATTGGAAAAATACACTCTGGTCCATCTTTGTTGTTTTTGAGTGCAGTAAACTTTCTACACAAGTCCTTTAAAACAAGCATGCATGCACAAGGGAGAACAGGAGCCATCAGTGGCATAAAGCATGCCCTTAATTTCCATATTCCTCTCAGTTCAAGAAGGAGCTCCCAAAGGCAAGACTCCAGGTAGTTATTGTCTAACTGAAGTATCCTCCATAGTGATGCACAGTGACAGAAAATATTTATTATTGATTCCATAGAAAATGAAAGAACAGGGAAAATCATTATTTATAATAAAAAGATATGTGTGGGCTTGTGCATCATGATTATAAATAGGTCGCAGTCAGGAGTAATATAGTATTCTGGCAAAATAAGTTTCCACTTAAGAAGATATTTCATTTAGGCAGGGGAAGAGATTTTTCAATGATAAAGAAACAACAAAGAAAGCCATGCAACTAAAAGCAGTAACTTTACTAAGGGTCTCTTTCTAACCAGTTACTTAAAGAGAGGGGAATTAGACATGGAACTATCACAATCACAGCTACCATTTGATTTTGATAAAATGCTTCAGGAGACAGTAAAATGACAGAATAAAAACAAAAGAGATCCTCAGGGTGATCTATCTCAATTTTAGTCTAAAGGCATTTATTTCAAAGCTCCTATTTCAAAATGGTTCAGAAGGCCCTTTCCAGAGGGCAGCAGTCCCACATGACTGAGTCAGTTCTGAGTAGCCATGCAAGAAACTTCTTTTCTACTTACATAACAGCTTTTTTTTTTAAATTTTCATTTAAACTGAGATACAATACCAAGCCTTATACCCCGGCATGACCCTGGGATTTGAGGTTTTCATTGTAGGGAGTCAGTGCAGTTGTTTGATCAGTTAGTAAGACAATGGAGTCCTGAATAAACAGGTACAGGACAGCATGTCAAACAACAAAAAATATTGTCATGCTTTGTCTCAGTGTTGTAGATCTTTCTTTATTGAATAAAAATTTTATGTATTTGTCAAGGTCACAGGATCACAGAATGGTTGAGGTTGGAAGGAATCTCCAGAGGTCATCTAGCCCAACTCCCCAGCTCAAGTTGGGCCAGTTGTCCAGGACCATGTCCAGATGGCATTTGAATATCTCCAAGGATCTAGACTCCACAACCTCAGGGCAAATTATGCCAGTGAAACAGTATTTCCTGACATCCAGAGGGTTTTTGTCAGCTGTCTCTAGTCCTGTCAGTGGACAGCACTGAAAAGTACCTGGCATCATACTCTTTGCACCCTCCCGTCATATATTTATATACACTGATGAGAACCCTGTGTGCCTTGTCTTCAGGCTGAACAGTCCCAGCTCTCTCAGCCTTTCCTCATAGGATCTATGTTCCAGCCCCTACGTCAAATCCTTAGTCCTTCACTGGACTCTCTCCGGTACTAGTTTTACAATAAACCTCATGATTGGTCAAGCTGAGGAAGAACTGTATATATTTCTTGCTTTCTGAGAAAGATGCATTGGCCAACATCAACCATGTCTAAGAAAGAGTCACAATTTTGTTCACATAACATATGGTACTCTCTCAGTGTCCTGCCTTCCAGATTTGTGCATTGTGGGATCATTTTCAGAGGGAAACTGAGTGTCCTGGGTACAGAGGAAAAAGAGGGGTGGGAATTTTCTAGCACTGTTAAATTCCATGCCACCCACGTCATGGTGGAGGAGCGCAGTTTCAGCAGAAAATGCCAAGCCGCTGGAAGCTGGAAATGGAGTCAATCTTACCTTGGTGGTGGGCAAAGACAGACTGGACAAGCAGTAACTGCTGCTGAAGCCATGGGAAGATGTGACTGCTGCTGCTGCTGCTGCCCCAAGGAAGGGAAACCCCTGCATTGAGACTGCTGCTGCAGCCAGCAAAGCCACCATTCCCCGGCAGCACAACTCCTTTCCAGATTAAGCAGCTTCACAAGTACTGCAGGGCCCAGTTTTTTCAAGTAAATGGTTCTTATCTCAACTCAGAATCTCTGCTTTTAGTGTCCCTCTTACCAGGAGAGTGGGGGGAAGAAAGCATCTTACGTGGGGTTTAATTTTCCACTAGGTTTTTTAAACTAGCACACTGAGATAATTTCAGACCTGAATGGACGTCGTTGTAACCAAATAAGCTTTTTTGAACTTTCAAATATTTTGGAAAACTTAATTTGGCCGATTGATCTTGCTTTCACCTGAGGCATGTATCCTGTGCAGTAGCAGAGGTAGGTCCCAGTTTTGCTCTCCTGTGCAGGGTTGTGATGAGTGCCCACTGCACCATGCCAGGCACATGCAGAGAGTCACCTTCCCACCGTGCCCTTCCCACCGGCAGCACAAACCCCTGCAGTGCTGCGACTCACCGCCCAGGCTTCACAGGCACCATAAGTGTGCAGCTGTTTGAGGTCTGCTCTGTTGCCAGATATCCACTCCCTTTGGCCTCCGGGGAAAGGTCAGATCCAGCCTCTTCCTCTGCCTGTCCTGGGCCACATGTCTACAATACAGGGAACAGTGCAGCATGATCCAGGGGAGAGTTGAGCTAGTGGAGCCAGGTCTGGGCAGTCAGTGCTTTGGATTCCCAAAGCAGTTCTGCATTTGCACACTGTTGGGTTGAAGGTGTTAACACAGGTTTCAGTTGAAGATGTGAAAGACTGCAGTAAGATCCTTCAAAAAAATGTAAAATCTCCTTCACATGAGGTTTATAATGATAAGTTAAAATTTACTTGTCAGGAGTGTGCATGGATACCTGATCCTGCATCAGTGCAGGGCAGTTTGAGGTCCAAGATTTTTCCATCCTGCCATTTCTACAATACCTAGCTAAGAGCGTCCTTTCTCCACTGGAAATCAGTTCTTAGGCTGAAATACTCCAGGCACACCTTCTTTATTGCAAGCCATACGCAGACTGAGGAAGCTGCAGAGCCTTTTTTGCTTGCCACCCTTGACAAGGCTCTGCTTTGCCTGTGCCAGCACCTGGCCCTGATTGAAGCCCTCTGCAAACAGTGCTGTCTCCAGTGCTCCCCAGCTCTCACAGGAGTGTGGGCCCTGGAGCACTGGCAGCCTTGGCTGTGGGAGTATAGGAGCTGCTGCTGTCCTTGTGGGCTAAACCTTTGGCTCTGACAGGACTTAATGCCATCTTCATCGGGGAAGGGCTTTAGAAAATCTGTGCAAGTAATTAGGGGATGAACTGCCTCCAAGAAAACTTTTTCCCTAACCCTTATTAGTAGTTAGAGGTTGGCCACAAAGCAAGTAGCTTTACATTCTCAGACTTACAGACACCATTATGATGGACGTCCCGACAGCCAATTCATCCTCTTGATGGAGCCAATTCAAAACAGATACACGGCACTCTGTTTGATAATGTGGGTATGCTGGTTTGCGTGAGGTACCAGCGCTGCAACTCCCTATGGGATTGACATGTCTTTATCTTTTCTAAGCACTGGTCTTTAACAGATTAAAACAGAATTTTTTTTAATCTGAAGCCAAAATTTTGACAAGACTTCAAAATGCCCTGAAACCAAATCCAGACAATCTATAAACATTTGGAAATGAAATCTGTTATGAAAAGTAATTTATTTTTAGGGTATTTAAACATACTGTTATTGACATTTCATGCAGTAGTGTAGCAATGCTGTCTAAAAGAATGTGTAATGTACAATGCTGTCAATATTCTGTGAGCTGATTCTAAGGTTTTATAAGTGGACAGCTGTGTCTAAGTCAAGGCAGAAACCCTTTACTTTATGGATAGGGAGGTCTTCTGTTTATACTGTGACACATTTTTAACAGAGTATTTCAACAGAATTTCCATTCCACAGGAAGTTTCAAACTGTTTTCATTCTGAAGGAGAGCAATTTTGAAAAGTGACAATATTTTCCATGACAGGGAAATCCCAGCTTTTAACTCATTTCTGTCCCAAAGCAAGGAGCTGTGTGGGTGACTCCTTCCATCTCACTCCTAGCCCAAGTGCCACTTCCTGCATTGTTTACTGTCACTTTTCAGCACAGGATTAATGTCTTCAAAGTGAGCAGGTACAATTCTGAGTACAGGATTAGGAAGATTTCATAAAATAAGCACTCCATATTTTTTGAGGAGTCTCTTTTCAGATCAGAATCACACTTTAAAGCCAAAGTCACAGCCCCAGATTTTTTATTGTGGGTGACCAAGCCCTGCATTTTCCAAGTCATAAGAGTTATTATGACCTGGTCTTAAAGGGAGTTGGGTCCTGAGCTGTGCAACTATTCCTCAGATCCTTTTATTTGCATGAACAGCTTCATCTGTAATCATACTTGCACCATATGCAAACTCTTGTTTGTAATTCACATAAATTATTAATTCACAGCTTAAGCTGCACATTTCCTCTATTAGTCACATTTCTTGGAGGCTTCTCATTACTACAGCATATGGAAGTCTTCTTTCCCTGTGGTGCTGTGCAGTGATTAATTGTGAGAATCAAAAGATATGTAAAAGATATAATTTAGGATGAAACTCAACACAGAAATTTCCCTAGCGCAAATCTTGTCAAGCAAGCAGTAGAGTTACTGAAAGTTTATGTGGCTGCAAGCTTTTTCTGTGTTTGAAGACAATGTGTTTTCATCTTGTCCAATACCAAATGGACAACAGGAGTTTGAGAACTGTGTGTAGGGACTAATGACTAGCTGGGAGGAGCTGATGGCTCAAATGCAGTTGAGGGCCATTAATTGTGGGCAGTCATTAATTCTCAGACAACACCCAGTGTCAGAGTTGTTACTCTTATGAATAGTTGTTTAAAATCTTGTCTACGAATGTTTTTAGGGTTAGGTTGTTATAGTCAGCACATATGGGGCATTTCCAGGAAATTAACGCTTTGTATGTTGGGCAGATTGCTTATGTCAGCTCTCCCCATGGCTCTCATTTGCTAATGTATTTTGAATGATGAATTGTGGTTTACATTTTTAGATACTCCCAGTATTTAAGTTACATCTATTGATTTTCAACAGCTTCCCTCTGTGTGTGCATGTGTGCACACACATGTGTTTTAAGAGAGTGTATTTCAGAAGAGAAACTCCCATGTTGACACATCTGACATGACTGGTAACAACTGAAGGAAAGAATTTTAAGTAAATCACAACTGATAGGGAAACCTTCCAGGGTGTTTCAGGTTATTTGAATATACAAGAAAAGGACAAAGGAAGGTAGAGCAAGCTGCTGCCAACAGCCATATCAGCAAGGTATTTTAAAGTCAGTTGCAAACATGCAAACACATTCCTGCTGAACACACTGCAGACTGCTCGAAGATGGGCACAGGATCAGTAAAAAAAGTGCAAGTTCAAAGAACTATGAGGAGCTCAGGAAAATTATGTTGGCCTCCAATTAAAACCTCACCAATGATGACCTATATAATGTTTCTATGGATTGTATGAAATGAAGATGTAGTTTCAGTTCCATTCTCAGAAAAGGCCTTTTTGCATCACATAAGTCATCATCAGAGAAGATGTTAATATGACTTCCTTGTTGGGGAAGCCAAGACCTAAGGGACCATGGAAAATGAAGCTTCCTTTTCCTATTAGAGTTGTTTACTCCAGGTTGAGTTGGAAAGATATTGGTAGTGAAACACAAAAAATATTCCTGTCCTATGTATGTCTCCCAGGTATCTCAGCATGCTTGCTTAACAGCTTTAATGACTGCAATATCCATTTTTAATGGGCATTTAAAAAAAAAGAAAAATCTGTTGCTTTTTCGACTATGACTACTAAAGCCAGCAAGCAGACATATAAAAAAGAGAGCACATGAACAGCTGCAGATGTAATCCAGGCAGCCAAAAGACTAGTGTGAGCTTATTCTTCTAGAACTCAAAGCCTGCCAGAGGACATCTTCTCCATCTCNTGCAGATATGTTTATTTTCCCTACAATTCCATAGATTCTGGTTTTCCTCACTTAAGAAAACAAAACCCAAGTTACTGGTAGGAAGACCTAAAAGTGTTACCGAGATCAAGTTACTGTAAGAACATACCAGTCTCCAATATGACCTTATTAGTAATTTTGCTTCATGTAGTGCTTTCTTGTGAGGGCAGAACATTTTAGAAGCATTAGATTGTTCTAAAGGGGAAACTTGTATCTTCTGCACATGGAAAACAGAAGGGTCAAGGAAAGAAGTAAGGAAAGAGTTTAATTGTCAGATAAAATTAGGTACTTAATTTGCCTTTATAAAACATAGAGACAACCATGCATATCTGAGAGTTGTGTATGTCCATGACAGGGAAACTGCCTCATCTGCCAATGCAGTCGTGTATTTTATGCACACCTGTTTGACTGCACAACAGCTCAGATTCTTGATCTGATCACTGCAATGAACTTTTCACAAGCAGGTCCCTGTGTGTAGGTGCATTTTTTGATAATGTGGCCTCTAAGTCTTTCTTGAGAATAGTTTTACGGTTTCCATGAACTTTGCTCAAAAATGTGCCAAAAGACTTCCAAGTAACAAACATGCTTTTGCAATTTACTGAAACTTTCCCCTTGTGTTCCAGAGAAGCAACCTCCCCATTAGTCACCAGAGAGACACATGAGCCAAGGAGGAAGGAAAGGGAATCAGCTCATAAAAACAGGCAATTCCCTTCTTTAGTGTCTACACTTAGTCATTAAATAAAAAATAGAAGTGAAATCCAAACTTTTTTTTTCCAAATGGGTCATTACTTCAGTGCAGATTGAATAGATGAGGACTATTTGCATCTTGATTTTGATCAGGAATTTTTGTAATCAGTTGCTTTTTTCTGCACTTCATACCCAAGTGACAGCTATTGTGCATTTGAGGTACTCTGCATCCTTCCAAAGGAATGCAGTCTCCCAAGCATATCTTTTTACACTTCTTTAAATGACCAGTGAACTATATTACCCAATAAGCAAGGGGGTTGGAGTATTTTTGCCAGATACTAATTTTACTTAGAAAAAAACTGAGTAAAGGCCAAGGTACAAAGTTCACATCTAAATCAAATTCATTTTCCTCTAAAGATAGAATGTGTTGCAGTTTGAGGTTTCCAGCTGACTCTTCTTAAAAATGGACATTTAAAAACTTGCAGGGTTGAGCCTGCTTGAGTTCTAGGCTTGGTTCAGTTGGGAACTGTAAATGTAGATTTTTAAATCTATGTCACACGGAGGGACAAGCAAAGGAGATTATATTGTCTCCTCCAGCCTTAAGAATATGGAAGTCAAGCAGAAGTTGAATTTTCAAAGGAAACTGTCAGTTGATGCATGATGAAATGGTAATTCCTGTTCATTTCCCACTACAATGTATTCAAAGCCCAAGAGTGACATTCGAACCTTACTTCCTGCAAGACAGTACTGTACTTAGTAACACACTGTGCACTATGAGTTGTATACTTGTAACCCACAAATCCCCCTGCAATTTTTCAAGAATAGTCAGTGATAAGTAGCAAAACCCAAGCACATCACTCCTTTTTCTTGAGTTTTTCTCTGAAACCTTTCTCCGCAAAATCACTTGAAAGATTTTGGCGGGGGGTAGGGAGAGGGGGTTAGCTCCTGTATGCTCGCTATATTGAAGTGTAGAAATCCATAAAATAATCAGTGTTACATTGCAGAGCACGTACTTTCCATGCATCCTGGCCAGAGCAAATTCTGAAAGGCTTTCTGGTGCCAAAGCAGTTGAATTAAATTAAAAAATGGCTAAATTTAGCCATCCCTCTAGATCAGTTTCTGAGTATCATCTGGCTGCAGATGGAGGTGCAGAAGGACTCACAATCATGGGTCAAGTTAGTAAATCAGCTGAGTCCCTGAAAATACCTGGCTGCACACTTCTAGTTTGGTCAAACACAGGGTACTATGGCTTAGTTTAGCCCTCTTTCCCTGCAGGCAAAGCTACATCAAATTGCCTTACATTTTCCATGGGCTAAAAGCATTCACACTGGATTTACCACATTTCAGCTGACAGATGGCAACTTATTAAACATCAGTATGCTGATGAATATTTTGAGCCCACAAGATTTCTGAGACTTTGAAAAGAGGTAATTCCTAAAGTATGCTACACAGTTTCCGCCTACAGTGCTGGCTGTATGTTTGCAAATGCTTTGTGGGTACGAGGTGCCATATTTGCAAAACCAAGCAGACGTGGCACTTCAGTCCCTCTCTCCTCCCTCCTGCTTTAACAAATTATCATCCTATTGAAACAAGCAGGCTGTTTGGCACAGTTCTAAGTGTGGTTACATAACAAAGCCAGAAAAAGCAGCTCCCACAAATCCAAACCACAGATTAAGTCCAGTTTTAGAAGATAATATGTACAGTAGTGACAATGAGAATTAATGCCATAAGAAGGAACTGTCTGGCTCCATTCCTCACAATAATTATGTTTAAAGGCTCATATGTAAATATTCCAAAATACAATAAAAGTAGACAATAATAGTCAGGATGGCATTTTCCATTTATATCTTTTCCCCACAACTATAAGCTCACACTGGAGGTAAGCAAACTAGTTTGTCCTGAGCATTCCTTCACTAACCTAAGAGTTATTATTTGTTTTTGTATTTATATACACAAAAAGGTGATGGACTAAGGAAAAGGAAGAAAGGCTGTAGGCTTCAGAACTAGTGTGTCTTGAACTTTTTCTGGAATGATCAGAAAAGTGCACCTATAGAGTTGTAAGTAGCCTTTGTTGGCTCAGAATATCACTAGATTCCTTTCTCAGGCACACATATTTTAAAGACAGATGCACAGCCATGTCCCTCTGCATGTGGGTACAGTGTTTGGAGATTTTTGGTAGGTAAAGCATTATTTTTCTCACTTCATTTGGGAAATGCTTCTCTTCCAGCAGTTCGAAATGAGTCATGAAAGAACTGGTTAGTTTTCAGATGAGCTGAATACATAGGGCTGCTGAAATGTGTATCCTCAAGTGGAACTTGATAATCACCTAGAGGTTCTTCTCTGTTTATATTTGTTTTGTAATATTGCATTATCATTATTAATGAGGCCAGGAATGAAAACTAAAAGCTATGTGCTTTGTTCATAGGAATTAGAACAAGAACGACATGTCTTTGGCTACACTTGAATGGAACAGTAGTTGAGAATATAATCAGAGAAAAGAACAAGAACTTTCTGAGGCTGTAAACTATGATATATATAGGCTTAACAAAGTGTCACATATGTCTTGAGATTCTGGCCCTATTATGTGCATTTACTTTTTAGTCCCAGTGGCTGATACAGTAAAAAATCTGCAGCTACCATTTTATAAAATACTTGATAGCTCTGGAATTGATTATGAATGACGAAAAAGACATTAGAGAAATAGTGTCAGAGTTCTCATTTAAAACAAAACAAAATAAAACAAATAAAAAAACCTCTCAACAAATAGAGCAACCCATTCCCCCAGTCCTAAAGCTAAATTCTAGTATATGAAGCACAAGAACCAATTCCTTATTATTACACTAACAGTTGTCTTAGATATGTAGAGAGCTTGAGTGCTGAGTAAGGACTGGACAGCCTTGTCCAGGACACAATATCTCATAATTTTTGAGTCTACACAACTCTTTGTCTCTGAGAATAAATCACAGAATGAACAAACAGAAGGTGGCTGCATAGCTATTTTAAACCAGAGTCTTCTACTGGGCCAGAGACCAATAGCAAAATAATATCCATAAGGTTTTCACTGAAAGTGGTCAAACAGAGAAAGCACACTGGCTGAACAAGGTATGTGCCCTACAGATCTTATGCATAGGACTGAACACTTTGGAGTGGCTGATGGGAGTGAAACCAACACACCACTTTTCTGGTTTGATTTGGATGCTATCGAGCCAAAGTTTCACCACTGCTTTCTCAGTGCTTTGGAGTTTTCTCACCAAACAGGCCTGCTTCAGAAAAGAACCTCCTCACAGGAAAGTTCACTCACAAATACAGTACAAATAATGCCTTAACCAGCAGCCCAACTACCTGATGTTAACTGTCATCAACATGTAAGTTCCAACCTGCATACACTGATAGGAAATTCACCATAGTTCAGAGATGGCTCAAGACCAATGAATCAGACAGACAGAAATCAGTCTTCAAAAAGTGTTGCACAGTTAAAACCAGAAAAGTAGTTTAGTACACAAAACAGCTCATCAAGCGAGGCAGTTTAATTACAGTGTTAGACTGAAGCCCTGGAACCTGTGAAGAATCATCAAGATACAGGACCGGTAAAACCAAGTAAATCCACATAGGGTAAAAATGCTTCATCTTTCAAGAGATACCATTATCTGTTTCATCCCATCCCATATTCATATGGCAAAGCTTAAGATAAGTGCTAAAAAATTAGAGCCATAAAAATATGAATCAGTTTTGTGGCTTTCTGTATTGGTAACAATGCAGAAGAAGTTTGCCTGCCAAAGATGGAAATAGTCGGTGCCTCAGTCAGAGAGATTCACCTATCAAGCTCCTTGAAAAGTAAGTAGTTTTTCCACTCCTCAGGAAGGAAACATTATCCCTGAAGATGTCTGCAATTGCCATCTCATTTCTGGGCAAAATGATTAAAAACACAGTAATCAGAAAATGCCAACAGCATACAAATGCCAGCTTTCTGGAGGCCTCACCGTCAGGGTTCACATCAGGACACAGAATGGAAACTGTCTTTATTGCCACTCTGGCCACCACTCATACAGAAAAAACCCTGATACTCCCATATAGAGCCATATGTAGGGGTGCAATAAGCCATGAAAATGCTGGATTCAGAAAAAGGCGACCCTGTTTGTGGTACCTGCAATGTCTTGTTTGAAGCAGAGCTAAGAATGGTGAGTAATTTTATCTTCTGTCCAGGACTTCACCTGCAGGATCACACATACCCTTTTTGTTAATCTGTGGTGGATACTCCAAGGTGGCAGAGGCATAGCTGATAACATTGCAAGGACACTCATTCTCAACCATTACAGCTATTACTATTATTGAAAAGACAGAACACCAACAGGAATTCAGCTCTTTGATAAAGTATGCCTGACTGGCTCAAACTGAACTCCGACAAGACTGAGTCAGTGTTGGTCAGACTGGGGAAAATGCTTTAAGGGCCTGAAAATACTCCTGAAACTTTAAGAGCTATCACAGCCATGTGGTAAAACAGGGTACTGAGTGATGCCCTCATAGGTGTGGATGGCTAGAAAGTCTCTCTTCCCTCCTTTTATCTGCTGGAAAACTTGTGGTAGTTTCTGATCTTGCCCCTTTTCTTTCTATTTTCTTTTAGAGAAGATCAATCCATACATTGGTCAGATCAAAAATCAGGCAGCTCCATTTGCTATAGCAAAACAAATACAAACTTTTAAGCACTAACACACTTCCTCTGTCCTCTTTCTCATGGACTCAGACCCCTGTGTCAAGATGCCCTTCCAAAAGCTGTGGAAGCTGGTTTGAAAACTTGCTCCTAATTTCTAAAGCAGTTGATGGAATGAACTCCAGAAACTAATTCTGATCAACAAGCCTCTGCAGCTGCTTTATCCTCTGGGCCAATGCAATCAATGCATCAAAACCTTCCTCCGCATCATGGATCTTGTCTCAAATAAAACCCAAACGAATTTCCAGCCCTGCAAAGAACTCTACCCTGAGCACTTGGGTTTTCTAATGAGTATGGCAATGTACCAGAAACCATGAAATTTACTAGGCACTTTGATAATTTTTAGAGATAGCATTTGCACATCATGGTAATAGACAGTGAAACTGTCCCATAAATAGCCAAGCTCAATATTGAGGAGGAATGAAAACAGGAATATCAAGCAAAACAGGCAGTCAAGCAAAAGAGTGCTGCTAACAAGAATAGCAGAATAAACATGAGAGAAGCTGAAGGAAAATGAAAGCTTTTTTTACTCTTGTGGAAAGAAGGTGGTCAAGATCAGAAAGGTAGAAGCACAAGCTTAGGAAGATGAGTTTCTTAGCTGAGTGTCCTAAATATTGCTCAGTTTTGTGGAAGATATAATGAAATTTAATGTTTCCACTAGGAAACATGGATAGTTCCTATCACTTTTAAAAATGGACCATCCTAAGAATAAAAATAGAAAAGCAACAACCTGTGTATCTTGGCCAGAGTGAATGGGACATTTTTGTGCCATTCTGGTGATACAGAATGGCTGGAATGGACCTTGAATGTGTCTCCATGGTTTGACAACCTGGAATCTAAACTGACTTTTCCCCTTTTCCTTCTATTTTCTTTTAAACAGCCCCCCAGCAGTTCTCAAGAGGTGCTCCTCCTGCACTGTGTTCTAATCATTTCTATGCTCCTCAGAACTAAGCAGTGACTTCATTGCGGGGAAAGTCTTTAAAAACATGTGGAGGTGTGTGTGGGGGAAAGTAATTTCAAGTGATATTCCAAGCCCCTCCTCCTTGGCTCCAAAGAGTAATTACTCATCTGGAAAAAGAAACAACACTGCTATTTCAGTGTGGCTTAGGACCTTGGGCCTGGTTTCATGTTTCAGATTAATGCTTTCTGTGCCTTTTGGAGATTCTGAAAAGCAGAAAAGCAAAAAAGCAACCCTTCAGAGAGAGTTGCATCCTACAGATGCAAGGCCTTCTGGAGACATGTATGACTTGCTGCCCCTTTCCAATTTTCCTGCATCCCATTGAGACACATAGCTATTTTCTCTCCCACTTGAATGAACTTCTAACCTGCATCTATAAAGCCACATCTGTTCTTCCTGACCCTCTGTCCAGGCCTCCAGTTGCTCTGTGATGAACATTTAGTATACTTTCTTGCAACATAACAAATAAGGGAAAATAGACTCAACCAAACAACTTAGAGATGAAGTGCCAACATGAGCTGCATCCAGTCAACTGAAAAATCTGGTGTTATGATATCTTATGATCCTACCTAACTCTAGTGGTAGCGGGGCATGGCTGGCTAGAATCCTAGATCTTTAAAATTCTTTCTTCAGCATATTATTTCATGTATCAATAAGCAACTCATGTTTCAGTTATAATTGTACCATTTCTTATATTCTAGTGTGGTGGTCTAAGAATATGGATACACCAGGGCAGTGGTGAGATGCTCCACAAGGAGAACTTCAACATCACCTATCATTCCAAGGAACAAATCAAAGCAAGGCAACACTTTACAGAAACTAGATGGCCTGAGACCAAAGTTTGGAACATGAAAAAGATTCCCATATTGTGAGAATAAAGTGAAGAATAAAAATTTCCAAAATTGATATGATCAAGAAATTATCAGCAGCTAAGGAAAAAATTATTAGAACAATAACTCAGTAACTTGTCTTTCCAATATAATAACAAATCAGAATGAAATAAACTATGAACTCTCGGAATACCTATATCCTCATTTACACATGTTTAAAGAATTATGGAAAGAAATGGATATAAGTTAAACAGAATTCTATAAACGGTCAGCTCCTTTATTTGTATATTCTATAAATGGTTTAATATAGGAAATGCCAGGCTCAGACACAAGGTCCATTTAGGCCAGAACACTTCCATTTAAGTGTCCAGCAGGAAACATTTCAGCATAGGGCAAAAGAAGCCTCACAGAAAAAACAAAAATCCAGATGTGGTATAATTTTAGCCTCACTTTCCACCCCAGCACTCCATACACTCTCTTCTTCATCACTTAATGAAACATGTGGGTCCTTTTCAAAAGTCTGGGTACTCTTCAGTATCCCAGCAATAAGAATCCATACTGCTATAATTTTTTTTCAGCAAAAGTAAGACAGTTTATTTAAAAAAGCATGAGAAGAATGAATTCCCAAAGCTCTGAGAAGGACATTCACCTGTAAATCCTACATACAGTTGCCAGCAGTAACACATCGTAGCAACTAGACTGTGCAGCATCAGATCCCACTGTCTGCCCTCTGCTGAGAATATTGTCAGATGATTGTCTCTGTGAAGTCTGGGAATGTTTTCAGTAGAGCAAAAGCAGACACACAGACACACCTCAGGTCTGCCATATGTGGAAAACAAATACCTGGCTGATTCTGAAAAGTTCAGAGCTGTTAAAAATTATGGCAATGTGAATTTCACTTCTGCTTTACTAAGGTAAGCCTAAAAAGTGCAAAAGTGACATCTCACTACTTCAAATAATTATTTCATATTTCAATAACTCAGATAATTCAAAATGTTTTGTTGGTCTCTAACAGATGCCTAGAGATAATCATGAAGACTCCTACAAAACTTTGCATATTGTCACAATCTTCCCCTAGGTGCTAAGATATCCAGAGGTGAAAAGTGCCATCTCTTAGCTCATTAACATTGAAAAGTAAATAAATTTCCAAAATATCCAAATTATCACTCTCTTTTCCTTATGAAAAGTCAGATAACTCACCCACAGCAGTAACAGGACTAGTTCACCACACAAGCACATAAACAGCTCCTCATTTTTTTTGATATCTCACATCCAAGTTACTCTTTCAAACCCCCAAAGCAATTCATCCCTACCTAGAGACAGTCATAAGAGAAATTCAAAAGCTGTTCCTCAGGTGAGCTTTAATTTTTCCTTCCCTAGGTGCAAAAGGGTCTTCCTGTTCTTCAAATGATGACACCAGTGCCACCAAAGTGGCATCGTCCCTTTCTCCTATGTGTTGCTGCGTCTCTACAGGTATGCATTAAAACTTGCATCAATCACAGCTATCTTGAAAGAAATTCAATTTCTCTCAACACTAAACTTATGGTTTAGCCTTTGTTTAGTGGAAAATATTATTACCCTCAGTCTACCTTCAGAAACTGGTGGGACTTTGTTCTTAGTTAGATTTTCTGAAATCTTCCAGGATCTACCATAAATTGCAGTTTCAGGGAGCTGTTTGAAGGACTATGAACCAGATTCCTAGAGAATAATGCAATGTAGTAACAAAGTGACTAGGGCAGGGACATAAATTACAGGGACAACTGAATAAAGATGGCTCTTGTTCCATGTACTAGTAGTGTGAGTTCATATCTCTAGCCAAAGCCACAATAGTTAAGAGGTTTCTTTTTCAATACAAGTTCACTTAAGCAGAGAATATACAAGTATTTTCCATCAAGCCAGGAAATTTACCCCAGAAAAAAACTACTTCCTCTCTTGAAGCCATGAGAGATTCCAATCCCATGCCCTTGCAAGCTAAGAAACACACAAATTCTTAGAACAAATAAAACAAGAGACATCAAGTTATGTGATTCTTTAATAAAACACTTAAATAAACCTGAGATTATTAGGGAGAGTTTTGTAGTAACTTGGTCAGTTTACTATGTGCTTGGACTCAACATTTTGTTTCACATTTTCTCTGCTTTCCACATTGTGATAGCAAAATAATTTCTATTCAAGATCACTGAAATTGGAGACAATTTCTACTGCTGTATGTAAAAAAGCAGGAAATACAACCTGAGCTTCAGTTTCTGAATTATGGGGCAGCATTTTAAAATCTTTCCATTTCAGTCTTGCATGCCCAAATTGTTTCTCTGGCATTTTGGCTGACATAGGTGAATGAAATAATCTGAGGAATCCAAGCTTGAAATCTTCTAACACCAACCAAACATTACTGCCAGTAAAATGTCTGGATCTTAAAAACTGAGGTTCATCCAAAAGAAGTTTAGGGATTGAATTAAAATACCTATTGAATCTTTTCACAGAAAGTTTTAAAACAAAATCCAATAAAAAATTTCAAGTTGAAATTCATTTGGGTTTTTACTCCTTTCATCCTGCTATCGAATTTAAGTAGAGTTATGGGGATATTTTTTCCTTTACTTTTTCATGTCTGTTGTTTAACTTACTCAACAAACTTCCTTCCAATTGGGAAGCCTAGGGAGCAACAAAGCATCATGACTGTGGTGACCTTGACAGTCATGAAGTTACAGAGCATGAAATAAGCTCTTTGTTTGTGATGATAACTGGACATTATGAAGTTTTATGGTACACTTTCTTAAAAGGAGGAAAGAAATAAAAATACAAAACCAAATATTTGCTCTTTATTTTGATGTGAAAATTCATTTCATGTCAAGCCCCATGATGGAATTGAACAGGATTTTAAGATTTAATTAGCTTTCTGTTTTTTCACCTGCTGTATTCACTGTTCTGTCAGAGATGATGTGCATGAATTTTTCTTGCACAGCATTTGCAAGAACTTGAACATAGGGGCTGAAGACATTTGAAGATCAGGACAGATTTTACCTTTTAAAAGTGAAGTGGTAGCAGCGAGGATAGTGTAATCTACTAGACCACCAGGGCCCACAGATTTCCAGTGTGTTGGGGTAATTCCTAGATTAATTTCCTAACAATTGTTTTGTCTCATATTTGTGTCATTTCTTATTTCTGTATGTCCTTTTTCCTTTTGCTTCCTTTACCTAACCTCTTTGGTCTCAAATGGGCATTCCTCACATTTTATCAGTGTAATGCCTTCAATACAAGTAACTTTACTGGTGCCAGCATTAGTTAACTGCATTTAAAACATCTACAGAAAAATAATATTAATATTATCTCCCTTTGTGCCTATGGTGAAGTGCAAAGCATTTCTCCTGTGCAACATAGCCCAAGGTCTCAGTACTACTGCTTTTTCATATTGATCACAATTCCTTGCTGCAGGTATTCTACCTAAAAATTTAAAATCCTTTGCTGTTGTCTTCTTATTTCTCTCCAAAAAAGGAAACAACCTATTTCAAGAGACCAAAGATTCCTCACTGCCCGGAGTCATGACAGATTCAGCCCTGGGGAGGAGCAGTGGCTCTACGTTAGCCAAAGTATACACTGAAATGCTGTTCTGGCACTTATGGTTTCCAAAGAAGTGTCATATGACAAAGATGTCACTTGGTACTTGATAGGTTAATCAAACCCTCAGGGATAGAAGACATTAATTATCTCATAGTACAAAAACATTATTCCCTTCCCAAAGTGACATCATTTTAGTATGACAAATGCATCACCCTTTCACTTTTTTGACTGGAAAGCTAAGACAAAATAGTTCATCAGCAGTATCATTTCATCTTTCACTGCATTGTTTTTTGGGTGGAAAATATTGCACAAATGAAGAATATTGCCATGAGTACAGAGGCAAAAGTCAGGCCTCTGAAACAGATTGAGGCCTTTCCCATCCTGCCATCTTTTCCTTAGCAGTTGTTAAGCAGCAGGTTATTCTCAGGTCCTACTCATCTAACCGTGGCATTGGGATCCTTTTACCTGTCTACAGATGTTTAGCTCTCTGCAAGATGACTTTGCAGATACTGAGTACTTGACATTCTCTTTGGTTTTCCATTTAAATGCGCTCTGCTGAGGGGCAAACTCACTCTGGTTTGCAGGGAGACTTTAATTCAAACAAGCACAAGCATTTTGGTATATCCAGAAAGCCACGCTGGTGCTGAGGGCTCACACTCACCTTTTAACAAATGGCTGTGTTTGCTGCCTGGCCAGATGATATTTCATCTGGCTACACCCAAGGGACATCGGCATTCCTGAAGCATCTCTAGTTATCCAGGAACACAGCCAGACTCCAACAGCCACCCTCTTCTGGCAGAAGCATTACAATTGGGTATTCGATTAAATTCCAGGTTTATGACCCAGAGAAGGCCCTCAGGGGCATGGAGCAGGCAGGTGTGTCTGTCCCCAGGCCCATGGCCAGACAGCAGCTGCCAGGGGGGCCCTGCGCAGGCTGTAGTTGGTGCTGCAGAGCCTAAGTGGCCCTGAGGGCACTGCCACCCCCCAGGGCTTTCACATTTCACCCTGTACTGGCCCCCATTTCATTATCCTCTGGGGTCATCAGTCCCTGCCAGAGCAGCACCGCAGCAGGACCAGTCTCCAGCTCTCCACAGTCCTGCCCTGCCTGGCCACAGGCACCATGTCCTGGTCCAGCCTCAGCCTGTCCCTGGGAGGTGCTGGGTGCCCCAGGGCTGGTGCTCCCCAGGCCGCCTGCTCCTGGCAGGGGTGGTGGGACAGAGCCTGGCTGCCAGGCCCAGCAGCAGTAAGCAGCTCTACAATTGGCACTATCCAAATGGGAGGCTTTTGCCAGCAACCCATCAGGCAACAAAAGCATCCTGGCACCATTTTAGCTGAGGAAAACAGAAAGCTCTTGGAGCTGCTGTAAAGCACCGACAGCTACCAGCATGGCTTTCATTTATTCCTGTGAATGTCCTTACATACAACCATTACTATGCAAGGGGTACATTTCACTGCAAACAGATCAGTTTTTGCTTTTAGCTGGAAACTTCTTGAATATTTCAGAGGGGCTGATTAACTATGGTTTGCTGGAAATGGCCATTCCAGTGGTCATGGTCCATGGTGCCTGGGCCAGCACCCCTGCATGAAAGCTGCAGATGTCATCCCAGTGGAAATCCTGCATTAAAGTGTCCATTTGGGAATAACACTTCTTGGGATGACTGTCCCCTTGAAACATAGTGAGAGAACGTCTGATTCCCAAGAGCAACACAAAGCTGTCCTCTGGAAAGCTGGGCCCTTAACAAGCACACAGGCATTTGACTGGGCTTAGATAGTTTTTGCACAGAGCAGGCAAGCAAGAGATACAGCACCCACTCCCAAAGAGCACTAAAGCTTCTGGCAGCACTGTGCACACTCTGCGTGGTTCCTCAATGGGGTGCTTGGGAAGAAGAAACAAAGCACAAGACAAGGAAGAGGAGACAGAACAGACTCTTAGTCATAAAGCTTACCAAGGGGTGAATGAAAGCAGGGTAAAAAGATGGACTTTTTTCTTGACGTACAAACACAGAGATTTCCTCCTTTCATGTGGAAGTGAAAGCTGGGCCCTGCATGGTCAAATGTTGTCATGGAGTTTCATATCCCCCAGATTCACCCACTCATACAGGCATGTTTTGCACCACAGACCTGTGCTGATCTCTGGCACACTGGCTTTTCTCCACATGGCTGGCAGATCCCGTAATAATCCATGGGTACCTTCACACTGGTCTAGTCCCCTATGCACAGTTTCCTGAGTGACAGTAGAGGGTGATGGAGAGAAGAAACAGCAAATATCATGAATCAGAGTATTCTCCAGCAGTTCTGCTTTGCATGTAAGCTCAGAGGAGTTAGAAAAGGATTTCCTCTCCTACACAGTGCCATTTTCTTCTCATTCATATCTGTAGGTTTGTCCCAAGTTGCAATCCTACCATCTCACAACCTGCAGTTTTACCTTCACTTGAACCTTATTGTTCAGCATATACTATCTTGTTCATTTGACTTGCCTACATGACACTTTGCTCCACTGGTCTTCTAACTCAAGCCTGTGCCATCTTGGCAATAGGCTACTTAACTGCACACCAGCACTCCTCTGTCTAGGAAGCCACTACACTGACTCACAGGGTTTATTATAAGGTCCATTGCAGACAGATGTTTTGGCACTCAGGGCCAACTGGAAGCAATGTGGCCATTTTAGAGAAGTGTTAAGCCACAGCTGCAAGTTTATGAGTTGGCCTTTGCAACCTGCTAATTACAGGCACAGCTGAGGGCACATACAGAGGAAGCTCCTATCTGCTGGTGAGTGACCACACAGCTATAGATACAGGTATAAGGAAGTAAGTAACAATAAGAAAAGCAACATTAAAAAAATTTGCTGGAATGAAGATACCTGGTATGTTTCACTTTGATGAAGTTCAAAGATGGGAAACTTAACTTTGTGAATGAGGAATGAGGAAATAAACATGTATCACTGTAATAAGGCTATTAATCAGAGAAGACTGAATTTAAAATGAACAGGACAAGGTAATAAAGACTATCAGTGGAAAGTGAAGCATCACAAAAAAGCTGGGTTATCAAAATAACTGATTTTTCAATGACCGCTTGATCTGCATTAGTGAGGGAGAAAAGTGGTTTTTGACAAGTAGCAACTGTAGATCAAAGTAGACTGCAGTTTATTCTCTCTTATATTAGATTGAATCAGACTATGTGTACCAAGCCTCAGATATGGAGAAAAAAAATCCAGCTCCAGTGGATACCTGGCAAAGTGTCCTCTGAGCCTTCAGAGCCCTCCTGGATTCTACCATTCTCAGATCTCAAAGCTTCATTGGTGGTTCATCTTACTCCACTGTTCTTTCCCCTCTTGCTTCCCAGCATTTGGTGCTGTCGTTAGTGATTAGGATATGTTTAATGTTCAGGTGACTTAAGTTACTCCTTCATGGCTGATAGCCACCTCCTTCCCAACCTCAGCTAAGATGTAATACTTCACAACAGATGAAAAACATGTATATCTTGTCTGGACTATGATTTACTTACATGCCCCAGAGATGTTTCAGGGTAAGGTATTTTACTTTATACCCTGAAGTCAAACAGGAGCATGCATTTAGAGACAGACTTACTTCATTCTGTCTTAGGGGAGAGGGATAGGATAACATAGGGCTAACAGGTGCATTATCTGACTTTTGCTTGGCACATCCATAAGTTTTTACTATTCCTAAACTGTTCAGGTCCCTCATCACATGGAAGAGGAAGTGCAGTCCGCTGTCTGTGATTCCTTCCATGTCCTGATTGCCTTGTAGCTTCAAGGCTGATGCTTTAAATATTTAACCTCTTTTCTTCTAATTTTCCTCCCCAGAGTCTCTTTCCTCCTTCAGGCCTACCTGTAAAGCACATCAGGAAGTGGTGGTAAGACCACAAGTCTCAATACTTGAATTACTAGCCAGGCATCAGCAAGTTTCTGCCTACACACAACTACACGTCTCCAGGAAGGAAGGGGTAAACCCACCTTAGACTGAAATCACACCCTGCCCAGCTGTAGCTCACAGTGTGCTGTAAGTAAAAATGCAAAAGATACATATAGCTTGCCAAAAATTGTCTCTGTCTTACCACTTAATTGTACGTGGCAACTAAGGAGCCCAAACACAGTAAAAATCAGTTTAATATAGGAAGTCTCTTATGTGATGAAGGACCTATAATACAGTGTACTGTCTTAATATTTTCCTATGCACTAAAAGGATATGCATCTGGAATGGTTACACATTTTCAGTTTATAAAAACTAATTGTATATTACTAGTCAATAGAAGTCAAACTAATTTAGTATCCTGAATCAAAACCATACTTTGATAATCAAATTGCATGTTTAACACTAGCCCACAGAATATAAGCTCTGACAGATCCTGCTCCAGCCTCCTCTCTCAGCTTCCTGTGAAATCTGGAGTCTCATTCAGTCTTGGATTAGATTTGAAGAACTGCACACAGCAAAATGGTGTGTGTAGGGAGAGGGCAGGAGAGCTGCAGCCATCACAGCGGACTGTGTTGTCTCAGAGCTTTCCAGGCACATTGCTGAAATGCCCTGAAGGTAGTACAAAGTGATACCATGTTAAGTAAGGCCACTAAATGTGTTTGATCTATTCTGACAGTCTCAGTTCTCCAAAATTAGAGGGAGGGCAACAAAGTGTCATATGGAACAGACCTCTAGGCACCATCCAGTTTGCCCACTTTATTATAATTTCTTCTGGATTTTGTTTTTTTAACACAGGCTTGGAAATTTATATCATTTCTTTCTTCTTTATTGTAGTTGAAGATTTACATTCCTCCTCAACGCAGTAATTTGTCATAGATATATTTTGGGTTCCTATCCTCTAAAAAGCAAAATAAAACAACAAATCCCGTATTGTAAGCATTGTTCAGTCCCTCCCAGGGTCAAGCAGTCTCACCGAGCGGGCTATTGCACAGGGAGGACTACGTGATGTGCAGACCCCATCTGCCCCCAAAGTGTGTGTGCAGCACTGGGCCAGCAGCGTGCTGAGCCGCGGCTCCGTTCCACGGAGACACTTTCCACATTTATTGTTCTTGATTAGAAAAACATCCCAAACTTTAGAACTGACATTTAAGACTGAATAAAGTTCCAGTTAGGTTTTATCAGGGCAAACTTTAAAATAGATTGTCTATTAGCCTTTGTTACTATATTTCTTTTATGAGTGTGAATGGGAAGAGCATTAAGGAAGGCTATAAATCAAATGAATACTTCTGGTGAGTGCAGGAAATCCTTTGACCTTTATGTTTCATAGAAATAGAAATAAATGCAGATCTATTCATATTGTCTACATTTTAAACATCATCCGAGGCAGTATTTCCAGAAGCAAAATTGTCAAAAGAAAACAAAGGAAAAAAAATCCCCCCAAAATACAGTGGTGCCTAAAGCACTAATTAAAAGCCATTGCCTCCTACACATATATGACAGAAGAGACAAAAAAAACCCTGCATTTTTGTTTTGTTTTGTTTTTGGTGGGGCTGAGAGATAAAAGCAACAACCAGTACTGAGATTTAAGACAATTCTCTTAACACCGATAGCGTGCCAGCATGTCCACTGGAAATCTGCCCTTAGTGACTACTTCCCAACAGAAAACTTGGCTACTTGCCAAAATGTACATATCCCTTAATGTATGCAGAAAATCATTTTCAGCAAACCCAGAGCTGGCCTAGCAGGATGGGATATTCTGAGCAGGGCACCATTCATATATTCTTTTGGAATGGGTTAAAAGACACTCACTGGTTAAAAGCAGCATGTTACGGATGACACCAGTGAGAATTTAAATATGCAGCCTAATGGTAAAGCAATTAATAAGAGCAGTTGCTCACAGTTGCACAACAGAGGAGTGTTTTAAAATTCCTGTGCTCTTTAACAATAATGTGGAGAGACGAAGGGGAAAGGAGGGGAAGCCTAGTATGGAAGGGACATTCCTTCAGTTTCTCTCAAAAGTTTGAAAGAACCTCTGGATAGGAAAATACTATTGAGCAGCCAATTCCTTCCACATTTGGCTAAGCCCAATGCCCAAAATACACAGAACACTACTTCACTTTGAAAGGATTGCAATACTCCTATCTGAGTCATCTGAAAACAAATAAAATGAGACCTAAACAAATAAACCTAATTGTGCATGGAAACAAATCCAGCTCTCCAGCTTGGCCATGGCTTTGTTTTTGTTAGTTTAAAGCCTACATATGCACTTTTAGTGGCATCAGGAGTTATACAAATATTGACAACAAATTGCCAAATGTTTTTTTCCCTTCAGCGCACAGTGTAAAGAAGCTGGGCTAATGCTTCTAGGAATCTTCCCCAGTGCACTGAACCAAATCACAGCTTGATGGGACCCACTCCAGCCTCTTCTCTGAAGGGCAGACACTAATGAAATTGAGGTTGTTGATTGTTATCATCAAAAACTCTTATTTTTCAGCCATGAACTCTGCTGAGCACAAATCCAGGCTTTCGAAACGTAGCTCAAATGTTTGCACCATAGCCAGGGCATTATCACATGCTCTGTCCTCCACCCTGTGATTTGTTGCTAGTTTGTGTCATCCTTAACCTGCTTCTGGTGGTTTGGCCAGGAGAGAAACAAATAATGATGACAACTGAGAAAACCAAGCTGCTCTCTGACATCCTTCTTTTAAAATGCTATTGCTACTTGCTGGCTGTGGAGAAGGGGCAGTCGCCTTGAGACAGAAATCACTCATGAAATCCTGCTGTCATCTGTCAAAGGTATATTTCCATCAAGTTGGTCTGAATCCTTAGCAGCTTGCTAGGAAAAATGAGAATTTGTCAAATCTTGATCTGTCACAAGCCAAAGTTAGAAAAAAGATATTTACATTTGACTTTTAAATGAAACCCAGATTTTCCTCTCACACAGAGCCAATAAATTAACACATTTTCTTCTTCTTTGCCTCATGTTCACGAGACACCTACAACTTTTATTATTCTATCTGGCTGGATAACAAGGTTTCCATTTTGCAAAAACAAACTTTTAGTCTCAGTGAAAAAGAGGAATTTTAGAACTGGATGAAGACTGAGAGTTTTCACACAAAGAAGCCACAGAAATTAAACTCATGCATCCTTTGCAAAAGCCCAACACTTAAGACACTTATCTACAATACTGGAGAGATTAATTCATATTTCTATTTCTTCTAATTCATTCAGAGAACTTACAACTTGGTCTTGTACATCTCAGTGATCACCTAATGATCAGGTTATTGAACACCCTTCTCTGTTTTTTATCAGAAATTGCACTCTACCTATATGAAAATCCCCAAAGGGTAGCATCACATGTACCAAATTTCCATGAAAAGTTTTAGGGTTTAGTATTAAGATCCGCACCAAAAAAGAGTTATTGACTAATTTTAAACTTCTTAGCTTTGACTGTTAAACCATCCACTCCTCAGTTATTATAGTGTTACATGCCCACTATATGCAGGAAGACCTCAGTATATTCACGAAGACACATGCAGAAGCATCTGCAAAGGCTTTCTGTACTGCATTGCTTATCACGGTGCAAGCACCCCCAAGCACTTGCACAGTAAAGGGTGGATCACTAAATCAGTGAAAGGGACAGTGGAACGGCATGAGAACTTGGGGGTTTGTGAGAAAGTAAAGGAAAAAAGATCCTCTCTATTTCACTAACTCTGGACCTTCATAAAAACCAACACAATGCTTGGGACTGTGGGCACAATGTTCGTGCTGTGAGCAAACACTGAAATAGGACAAGGCATCAAGGCATGTTGTGTTACATGATACTCAGGCAGCTGCTGTGATGGCAGTTGCAATCCACCAACTGGTGCAACGAAACAAATCTGAGATGTAAAAGTTAGATTTCCACCAAAATATTTCATTAATGTTACATGCATGTAAATCATGGAACTCAGACTACTAATCCCCACAGCTACCCTAAGTCAGCTCTGAAGGACAAAGCAACAACGCAGCTGCACAGATGGGGGCTCAGAAGGTATTCTAGGTTTCAGTTTCCTGACTGAAGCATGCAAAACTTCTCAAACCATGTTTTGTTGGCATATTTTCTTTGAAATTTGTTGAAGGGGGAAAATACACGTTGTTTTTCAGTGGAATGTAAGTATGAAATGACTGTATACCAACATATGAAGATAGCCAGATGTAGCCAAATTTGTGTGAACACCTACTAGTGGAAAGTTTCACCCTGCACAACAGACCTTGGCAATATGCTTTAGGTTAGAGGAGGAGAATAGAGCTGAATCTTCTTTTGTCCTTGACTGCAAATTGAGAACCAAGGAGCTTCCACAGCGTATGCCACCCTTGAAACCTGGGCTGCGCTTTTAACAGTCCCATGCCTGTCACTCGGAAGCCCCACTGGCCAGTCTGTCAGCACACGGTTGGTTGGCATAAGCCCTCACAAGAGGGGCAGCCCCGCTGCACACAGCAACAGAGCCTTGCTTACTCACCTAAAATACCCTGCAGGTCCCACACCATGGAGGAGAATATTTACCTATCCCCAAAAGTCACCACTGAGGCAGGAGAAAGGCATACTTCCTAGTGAAAGAAGAGAGGAAGCAGGTGAGCAGGTTTTGTCTGATTTAACGAAACACCTTCTCTTCATGGAGATGTCCATTCAAATAACTTTCGGTTTTCCCTAAATTAAAGCAACAGGGAACGAGAAGTAGAACAGAAAGCAGCATCTGAAGCTGTCCATAAAACAGGGTATGTGTGGATAACAGATTAGTGGATGTAAAGGGCACCTCAGCAGCCTGCTCTCTCCCCACCTCTCTTTCTCGCATCCTCACCCACTCGTCCTTGGGCTGAGCACCTGCTTGTCCACTGAGGAAAGTCAATTAAAACCAAATAAAACTATGATTGCCACACATAGGAAGGAGACGCAGAAGTTACTACCTCCAGCTGGAAGTGTGCAGGGGCACTGAGTGCTGGCCCTCCTAGCCCCCCAGGTCCCACCGCCTCCTCCAGGTCCCACGATGTGGGGATGTCAGTCTCCCACCACAGCATACAAACTGCCCACGAGCATGACAAGGTAAACTGTCATTTTCCACCCTGGCTGCCACTGTGGGTGGTCGTGTTGGTGTCTGCTTGCATTTGCATGGTACTGGATGCTGTGGAGTGTACAAACTGTTTGATATGGCATGTGGAGGGAGAGAGCCATGCCAGCAGTGCATTAGAAAGCTGCATTTATGTTACCATATAGAGCCTCTAGTCTGTATTTGTCTTAGCATGTATATTAGAAGGATAAAGGGGAAAAATCATACTTCTCAGTTCATGGAAGTGCAGGACTGTGCACTTTATCTTGGGGTTTCTACCTGTCACCCCTCTGCTTGGTATTTGTCACATGCTTAACTCTCCTAAGGTCTTAATTTTTTGATTAAATAGCTTTTACTCCTTAACTTTCTAGGCTACTTACTTAATATCTGATCTTTTCCAGCTAATTAGTTGACTGCTATTTCTGAGACACTGTCAAGCTATTTACCTCGCTAAAGTGACTTAAGTTCCTCCCCCCACGCCCCCATCCGCCCCCTGTCTGTCTGGTTTCCCCCTCTAGTCTCGCTGAAGTGACAAACTCTCTCCCCTAGCCAAACATTTGTTTTTACAAGGTATTTTTATACCATCACCTCTTCCCTGCATCTCCTCCGCCTACCCACCACAAACATATGCTATAGTGGGAGGAAATACTGGTTTCATATAATTTGCAATGTTAAGGTGACAAATTTCCCCTCCTTCAAGTATTTTTTTTTTCAAGATCTGGTTTGTAAAATGCAAATGATAATGGGTTAGTTTTTCTTTGCCTTTTTTACCCTGTGCATGGAGATGTCCTTCTTCGCTTAAAAGTCGTCAGTGGAAAACAAAACCCACTTGATTTATACTATTCAAAACCTATTTATGCTATAATAAGATACAAAAATATACAGAAATAATATTGTCTAGATTGATAGATTTCTTTTATTCATCCCAAGGAAGACAGGAATGATGATAATTTCCGAGAAAGTAGGCAAATGTAACCACTCTACTGACTTCATTAGCTGGTCACAGTATGTTTTGCTCTGTATTAAAATCCACATGCAGTCACATTCACGCAGTAAAAACAACCTCAAGCGCTCTAAGCTTCAGACTGGGAACCATGGAAAACATGACTGTGGCCTTCACCATACCCAATTAGGGGTACATGTACTCTGCAGTGATTCTGGTGTGGTGGATGAATGCCTAAGCCAGCTTTAAAGCAGGCAGGGACAATCTAGTTAAAACAGCACAGAGACCAAATTGGGCTCAGCCACTCTAAATATTTACTGTATTCTGAGCTGGAGATTGCAGGGGCACGCATAGTACTACAATTGGAGAACTTCCAGTACCTACATTCACCACTGCAAAGCAAGGTCTGATGTGCTACACATCCTGGGCATTCTAGCAGCATTCATGCATGGAATGGGCCAAATGGAGACTGTTTATAAAAACACTGAGTTTATGTGGCAGGATGACTGAGAAATGCTTTTTATATGGAGACTGTATCGATTCAGCACAGACTTTTTGAAGTGGGATAAAGTCTTATTCCTCGTCCTAAGACCAAACTGAACACTATTCCAGAATGTAATCTGCATTTTAATTCCCATTTTATGCAGAACTTTTAGTGCAGCACGAGACAACAAAAAAAAGTATGCATCAATAATGCATCCTTGTTAATTTAATCTTGTGACTTTGTTTCATATAAAAAGGGCAAAGAAAGATAAAACTGGAAAACAAAACAGGGTAGGTCAGCTCACTGCCAGCAGCAGGGGAACAAAATGGGAAAGTACTAAACAGTGAAATTTATTTATACTGTGCAGGAACAGGCTCCAGAGAACAAATTGTTAGCAGAAGGAGCCACTCATAGCACATGTAAAGCTTCCCTCAAATCAAACAGATACGGCTGTCACTGTGGGAAGCCAAGGAGCAGAGAGAATGAAAGAGAGAGGGAAAAACCCTCTCCACAGACTGCAAATATTTTGTAGTTAAGGGACTCAGAGTAGAACACGGGTAGTGCCTTCTGTTTCATTGTGGTTCTAGCAAGGTCATCTGGGGAAAATGTCCACAGAAAGCCACTAGGAATGAGCTGAGCAAAAGAGAAGGGAACAAGCGAGAGTTTCTGTGTGCAAGTTGGAAGGAACTGGTTGTCTATTCCAAAAATTTTCAGAGATTGTCCCTTTTTGTATGTTGAGGAAAAATGAGTAGAGGACCACCAGACCACTGGGGAGGAGAGGACCAAACTGGGGATAGTTTGGCAAGGAAGAGCCAATCTCCAATCCTTCTGGAGCTATCAGCCTCCAGGGCTCTGCTGGAAACTGTCCAGGGCAGTGCAGTTCTTGTGGCTCTTAACTCATCACCAAACCCCTGGCAGGTACTCAAAACCAGGTGATATTTATTTGGCAGCATGTTCTTTTCTAGAAAAACCACATTAAATCCTTGCATTAACACCCTCTTTTTGGCTATAGATAGAGCCCTTTTCTGTATACCATTGCAGACTAACAAGTGACCTCTGCATCTCAAAAGAAGCATCCATATATCTACTGGTCCATGAGGAAAATACACACGCACATGAAGAGACTACTTCTCTCTCTTCTGGGTCGCTGGATTTTCCTGTATTAGACATTACCTGAACATTCACTCAGCATGGTGCAACCTAGCCTGAACCTATTCTTACTATTGACAATCTACGCAATATTTCAGTTTTCCCATTTCTCTCCCCTCAAAAGCAGTAGTAGGAAAGAGAAATGTATCTTTGGGACTGATCTTTTATCTTCAGTCTGGGTCACAGATCTTGCCACCTAAAAATAGGACAAATGTATTTTTATACTCACATGACTACAGCTCATGTGTAGCTACCTAAGCAAGCCATGCAGTGGCCTGCTCAGGTCCTGTTACCAATATAAATGCATCAACATGAGCTTGGCACCAGCAGCAGAAACCATCTATGCAGTTAAGGAAATGGTTGGCCAAGCAGCCACAGCAGTACCAAACTCAGTGTAGGCTATATGGATGGCAGCATCCAAAACCTGGCCCAAAGACATCTGCAGATACAGGTATTAGCCTGTCTTTCAAAATGTTCTGAGATTTTGGGTGAAAGATGCTGCATCAGCACAAAAGCATTCCCAGAGCAGTAAACATACTTGGCTGGACCACTGCCTTTGCTTGAGCTCTGATTTGCTACAAGTAAATGCAGCCATTTATTGCATGTTTCACCTTCTTGTGGAACAGCTGCTGTCTGCAAGGAGCCAAATAGCAGACGGACTCTCAGTCCTCCTGAGACACCTCTGGCTAACGGCATGCATAGCTTTCCTCAGAGGCCAGCATGTCACTCAACAGTCGGTTTACTCTAAAACACCACATGCTCTAGGTGTTTCCAGCTGCCTCATGAGGTATTTGTGTCAAAACCCATGTTCCTGAGGAGCCTGTACAGTCTGAGCCATGTTTTATATCTACCCCAAGAGCAATAAGTTTATTTTAAAGCAGTTCTTTCCATATCCCAAAACTGAAAATTTAGAGAAAAATGGCCAGCTCTTCAGGGAAGGCCCAAATTAGGATGGAAGGAGAGGGCTGAGGGTTCGTAATACTGCTCGTCTTATGAGGAGAACATCTCTTCAGGAACAGGGAAGGATATGAAGAAAATTATAAATAGAGGAAGACCACAAGGATAGGGGTAAAGTCAAAGTGTCCTGGACAGTCAAGACATACACAATGAACAAAATGCAAACACTGGCTGGAAAGGCACTGAGGAATTTACATTTCATTCAAAACACAGTAGGCCAATAAAAATATTCAAAGGCAAGGGTAGATATGGCAGGAGCCAAAGGAATTTTTTCTTTAGGACTGTCAGTGGACTGAATGAAAGTAAAGAAAGCAGGACTGCCACAGGCTGTAGGAATCTGGCTGCAAGAAGTCTGGTCTGAATCATGCTGCTCACCACATAGGAGGCAGTGTTAGAGATGAGGTCTGAGGGCATCATGAAGCTGCAAAAGGGAGAGAAGCTGGAGCAACCTTTGAAATAGACAACACACATTCCTCTTCCAAAATATGGAATAAGTTAAGGTAACGCCTGGATTCTGTACAATGTACTTTTGGAGAAGGTGAGCCAGACTCTCCCTGGTTTAAACATCTGTAGAGTCTGGTTACTTTAATTGTCTGCAAAAGAGCTGCTCTCAGTTTACACCAGCTTAAGCCTTGTACCCCCCCTCTGCACTCAGTATTACCCATCTTAGTTTTAACCATGTAACAGCTTCAAGAAAGAGCAGAAAGTCATGCCAATCCAGCCAGGAATTCCTCTGTGCTCCCTTTCACTCAGAGAAGTTTTGGATATCACAAACAGATAATGACAGATGGTGGCACACACAGACCCCTCTGCTAAACTAAAGGCCAGCAGCTGAGGCTCCCCCTATATATCTGAGAAGGTAGGCTCACATCTATTCTTCCATTTCAGCTTTCAAAAATTTGAGGAGAAAGAGCTGGGGGTTGGTGATTGCTTTTTTTTTTTAATCTCTAGCCAAGCTGTTTTCTTTCACATTAACATGCTGTATTTGCCTGGCCAGTTTAGTATAGATACAGGTTTCTTCACCACCCCACCCAACTATCTCAGGAAGTTTGCTCCAGTCTAAAATAAAACAGAATAGAAATATCGCTACCTTTTATTCAAGGCTGAACAGTGGGAGCTGCTTCCACAAGGGCAAGATACACTCAACTAGACAAACCGTATCTGGTCTATGTGACAAGCAGAAGCTCCCCATTGTCCCTGGGCTCTGCACCTAAGGAGTTGTTTGCCTTGGTGTATGGCAGAAAACAGTTCTTGCACCTGCACCACGCTGCCTATAAGAACACAGCCTGCTCCAGGACTCACACTAGCAAACTGAGCTCTAAGAAGTGGGGATGAACAAAGCACATTTAAGGAGCTGATGTAATGAACAACCTACAGAAGTGTTATTGTGGCTAAAAGGAAACTGAGGATTCTCTATTCCTATGTCTACCTGCGTGTTCAAGAAAAAGCTCTTACTCCTTTTAACAGGCAGTATTCAGTGACTGACTTGAGGATAATGCTTTCTTTAGACAAGTACATCACATGAAGTGTTATCAGGAAGCAAGAGGCATAGGCAGAGAGAAAATGTGGCCAGCAGCCATGGCCACTCATGTAGTCTGTGCAAGTCTGGGACATCAATAAATGTATAAAAGTGACAACACCTTTTTCAGGAGAGAATTGGAGAAGATCACCCAAAGGCAAGTAAGGTGATCTTGTCATTGGTACAGTCTACAGGCACATGGAAGACTACCAGGGACTAAAACTTGGATCCTTTGCATCCCCATAAGTGTTGTAAACACCTAGCCATTGGCTAGTTTTGGGGAGGGAACACACATTTCCATATCTTTGCACAACAAAACTTTCAAAAGATTTGTTTTCATCCTTGTGTAAAGAAAGGAACATAATTTTAAATCTCAGAATTTCAAGGAACAGAACGATTGTTTACGACATATGTTTGTAAAGAAAATAGTGCAGTTACGTCAAAGTTCGTAATTTATGCTTACAGTACAAAGGTAAAGAGCCTTCAAACTAGACTGTTGAACTAGGAGCCAACGACAGCTACATTTTAACCTTGCATTCAAAAAAAACCCAAAAAAACTTGACCATGACTATAAGGAGGCCTACTTGCCCCATCTACTGGTCATTGAGAAGACTGGATTTACACTGCAATTAAAAGCATTACCACCGAGGCCACAATTCAGTCAATTCTCAGGTTATCAATTCTACATTTAAACACATGCGGAAGTGCTACTGAGGGTAATAAGCACATTAGTGCTCTACCAAACTGGAGCCTGAAATAGAAATTACAAACAAAGAGAAAAATGTATTATTTTCGAAGAAAATACTTGGGCAGTCTGTTCAGTAACACTAGCTTGTTAACCTTGAAAAATTAAATAAATATGCCTTCTTTTGTTCTGAAGTGGGCCAAGGTAAATTAATGCTGTAAGATAGCCGCCTGAAAAACCCTTGTCACAAAGGAGCCATATAATACTGCAGCTCAGTAAGGTCATCACAAGGTTACCATGCCATCTTAGGGATTTTTTAAATAAGTATTTGTTTCATAAATAGTTAGATAGCAAGTTAGGTTCCCTAAAGGCCAGTTGACCTAATATTTTTCTTCTCTGCATGCAATGCATCCATCCTTCTGAAGTGGGTCTATTCCTTCGAGGAACAGGCTGATGACTAAAGGGAAAACATAAAGTTTGCGTTGACTCAATGAGACCTTTTACACTACCCCAGGAGGAAGACTTGCTGCATTTCTCTCTTTTAGCACATGCTTCACTCTCATCATGTTGTTATTCTAGGGAAGTGCCTGAATTACTACTGTAGCATCCCTCTGCTCCATGACCTCCCATGCTGGTCACAAGTTCAATCAGACGCCTAGAGAAAAGCTGCAGCCAAGGGAAAGACCATCAGATACCCTGGAAGCAAGCTTCCTACCAGGTAACCCAATATACCTGCCATCTGACTCACCATGAGATCTTACACACAGCCGTCCTTTCTCCATGTGACCCCAGCAAGCCTCTAACAGTTTGCTTAGGCAGATATTCAGTATGCAACTATATTTCCTGCAAGGCACACATGCCTCCTGCTCAAAGGACTTCTGGGTTTTGTAGATTCTAAGCAGAAATAGGACTATGAGTATGTCTGTCTAGACCCAGGCAGGAAAGTTCAGAGAGGAGTTATTGTCACACCTCAACAGAATATGATGAACCATCTTCTTCGGCAAGCAGAGCTCAACGTTGTCTTCTGGAAGTCAAGGTGCAACCCTGTGTTTTTATTTATGACCCTAGTTGCCCAAGAAATTCTGTGAGAATAAACTGGCCACAGCAGGAACTAGACTGTAAAGGAGGAGAGGGAGCATCCTCACTGAGGCTCATTCAACTCAGTTGATAACTACATTTAAATATATCATTTCTATAGCAGACAGGGAAAGAAATCATTGCCTATCTAGAACTGCTGGTAAGCCAAATGATGGGTTGTACATGAAATTTCATGAAGTGCATGCACTACTCTAAAGATCATCACAAAAGGTTTGCTTAGCTTCCTCCCAGAAGTATGTGTTAGGATGAGTTATTTGCCTTAAGGGTATGGTAAAATGTTTCAGAAATCGCTGGAGTACAAACTCTACAGTGTAAAAAACAACGGACAACAGTGCCTTGATGTAAATGCTTGCACAGCCTCACAATTACATTTTAAGCTGGGATCCAGTATTTCTAGATGACATCCCTAGAGGTCACAAAAATGGCCAAGAGATTTTTCAGCTGAAGCATGTAACATCTAACACCTGAGTCATCTAGGGACTGAGGTAAAAGAAATACTGTCAGTGTCCAGAAGTGTCTGGAAGGAAAGTCCACTGAAGGCAGGTCCTGAGCTCTCCGAGTTCTCTGAGCATCATGAGCCTACTGAAAGATTCCCTACACGCACACAGGGAATGTCTGCTTGCACCAGACATCATGGGAAGCAAACAGCTGGCAGCCAAGGTGTAATTTCTGTCAGTGCACAGAAATGGGGACTACAGGCAGCGCCCAGAATTGCTTGCTGGGCAAGCTGGTTTCCTCAAGAGCGGTAACACAGGGTATTTCGAGGGGGGTGTGGAGTAGGGTAGAGTTACTGCGTTATAATTAAAAGTGGTTTTGGCGTGAGATTACTTTGGCTTGTACAGCCTGGCACTAGCAAGGCTTTTTCGCACTTGAGCTGATGATAGGCACTGAGCACCCACTCTTACTCAAGTTGGAATTGCCCACATGTTACCAGAGACAAAGGATCAGGGGGGTTCTTTGTACAGAGTTCTGAAACAGTTTTACGCTTCTAAGGAGTCCAGAGGCAAAGAGAAGGTGGTTGGTTTGAATGCAGACTTATAAAGGGTTACAGAGCAATAATCTGAGGGCACAGGGTGCAGAGAGGGTGGGGGGAGACCAACCACCTATGAGGAGAGGGGAGGGGTGGAGCGAGGGTCAATGGGGAGAAGGAAAGGGTGGAGTGAGGGACCCGGCACTGGCCCATGGGAGAGGTAGTTTTCCTTGTTCCCAGAGTCTGGGGGTTATTGATCAGCGCTGCTCCACCAGCGAGGGGTCTCACCAGAGCTTGCTGGTCCTTCTACCTTCACTACAACAGAGTGGGTGTTTTGGGAGTCCTGTATCCAAGTTCACCTGACTTCCTCAGTAATTCCTCATCTGCCTGGGACAAGTAGCACATCTTAAGAGTACTTCATGTCTTCAGCCTAAAACACTGAGTGGAATGGAAGAAAGGCCAGTATTTATACCTGAGAAAACAGGTGCCAACTCTGCCTGGGCTTGTGAATTCATGCACAGCTCTCAATGCATGGAGAGTCACCCAGAGAAATGTAACAGCTCAGGGTTCCCTCTCCTGAGAGGATGCACAACATTTAGCTCCCCGAGCTTCAACCATGTTGTTCTGGGAGGACCCCCTGCGAGCAGCTGGTCATGTGGAAGCTGCAAGAAAAGGAGTCATAATAGACAGCTGTGAAAGAGGCAACTCTGCTGAAGAAAGACGCTGATAGGATGCCAGCCCAATTTTAATAGCCACAGAGTAGTACTGCTGTCAAAAGCAGCCTCCACAGACAAGAGTCAGACTTCATTAATTCTCTAGTCCCTCATTAATTCTCTAGTCCCTCATGGCAGACACCTTCAACAGACCAAGTTCTGGCTTATTCGGCTAGGAAAACCTACTCTGTTCCTATGCAAAGCAGATTTAGACATCTGATTTACATCATGGGCCCAAAGTTTATGTCAATCCAAGCTGATAAGTAATCCCAAAACTGGCAAAAGCAAATGTTCGGCAAGAGCTTTGAATATAAACCAGGCTCTAATTGAAAGCTACGACCATGACTGCAAATAAATCATTTATTCTTTCTTTTACTGTTGCCATCAATGTACATGAGACAATCCTTATCCCACAACTTCCCAATCTCTGCCCCTTTATCAGTGTTCAGAAACAATCCTCAATTGTTATTTGCACTGCACTTGACAGATTGAGGACCCTTTTTTTTTCCTTTTGGTAAAACAAGGTGAATGAAACATCCTTGTTCCTGGTTGTGAATAATTCTAAAATTAATTATGTTCGTTACATACGGTACCTTGAGGGAGAAAAGGTAGCACTGTTCTCTGAAAGAATTTTCTTGATTACACAACAGAACTAAGCATCATTTGTCTTCCCTTTTAACTTTTTCCTGGGA
The DNA here is from genome assembly GCA_013396875.1 of Vireo altiloquus. NCBI lineage: Eukaryota > Metazoa > Chordata > Aves > Passeriformes > Vireonidae > Vireo > Vireo altiloquus. The sequence goes on from VZRF01012756.1 coordinate 380,919, forward strand.
AAAAAGTCTGCATTCTTCAGCTGTGAACTTAGGTTATTGCTTTGTTTTGGGAGTTTTGTTTCTCTTTTTATTTTTGTTTAGTATTAAGAAGAATGCACAAAAAGAATACAAAGACAGGGTTCTCTAGAGACTGAGCCACATGTTTTATATCAAAAGAAAATTTGTTTCAGTGGAAAATAAGCAGCACAGAAAATGCTAAATGAGAAGTTCCACTCTACATCTAGACACTTAGGAGTATGCAATTACCCAGCTGACTTGTCCCTGTTTTGAGGGTTCTGGAGTGCAGGGGTAAGTATATCTTTAGCCACAGACATACTAAAATTCAATACAAAAGAAATAGGCAAAGCAACTTGTATATCATTTCTGGCTAGTGCCACAAGCATTAAAAATATTCTTAAACATGCCACTCACTCACCAAGAAATAAACATCAGAAGGAACTGGCAATCACTGCTTTGCCATCACTCAGCTCTGACACTTGCTTTTGACCTCTTTGCAGAAGTCCGGCAGCACCTTTCCAAGCACCACCTGCATCAGGGCACACTGTAATGTCCCACAGGATCAGCCAGCTCACTCTGATATAAAACTAGGCATAGGTGGTGGAACCAGCCCAGGGGATCAGCTGGAACATCTAAAATTATTTCCAGCCAAGGGAAATGAGAGAGGAGTGTTTGGAAAGACCTTGTGTGTAGAGACTTTCCAAATGTTAGTAGCCCTCCTTTAGAGAAATAGAAATACTGGCTAGGCTGAGGACCAATAGATGGTATGGACTGCTTGAGGTGACCTGGAAGGATGATTCTCTCCTTGTTGTGGACTGGGCTGAGCAGCCCCCGTTCCTTTGCTGGTGAGTTTGCACAAACATGACTGTGGCTCTTGCTTTGCTGAGTGGAGAGATGTGACTACCACTCACGCCCCACTGCATGGTTGCCTTCCCGCTGCTAAAGCCCTTCTATCAGTGAGGCTTCAAAAGGGAGTATGGCTGACCAGCTCACCTAGAAATAGCTCCTCATCTCCCCTCTTCAAACACCTCTTCAAAAGCCTGTCCCATCTATACTCTTACTGGGAGACCACTCCTTCTTCTGTGGTGGGAAAAGCAAATAGAACTCTCTAGATTTTCTTTGCTTTGAATGAGTGTTCATTGAACAGGCCCTACTCAGGTAAATACTAAGACTTCACCATGACCTTCCACTTCCTTAAAAATACTGCAGGCTGAATAGAGCCTCCTGGCAAGACAGATAAATCCAATCACTGGCATGTAGATCCCAGTGTCAGTGCCCTCAAGAGAGAATAGAGACTTATTCTAGCACTCATTTATTAGGTCATCTAAGTAACTCACAGCAAAGGGACAAAGGTGAACCCTTGAATCTCTATAAGGATGTTTTTTTCTTCAGGGCAGGTGTGTTAAGTCCAGAGATATCAATACCATAGTAGCTGATATAATCTAACAATCTTTGCAGCAACACACACGATGACACTACCATACTTCAGACAAGTAGGTACTGATTCTGCAGTGCTCCCAGAGGTGATGATGTTGTGTACTGACTTATCTAAGCTTCAGGAACTAGCTACAAGACAGGACATAATCCTGAGACACCCTCACACCATATAATCCTTAGCACCTTGATCTGACTCCGGAGTTAGCCCTGCTTTGAGCAGGGAATTGGATGAGATGACCCCTGAGTGTCATTTACAGTGTATAGTCCGTGATTTCCTGATACCACTGCTTTTGAGAGAGCATATCTGTGAAGAAGCAATGGAAAGACCTCAGATTTAAGATTGGGTGTTCAATTAGAATTAATATAATCCTGGCAAAGACTCTTGATGGCCTTTGTGATCAATGAAATGCAAATACAGTGGAAAACCACTGGACAGATGCCTAACATTCAGAGCAGACTTGTGAAGATTATGCTTTCACTTTTCTTGAGGCAAGGATATCCTTTCCTGTGCAGAATTCCTCTTCAGAAACTCCCTGTCACTTCCTACAACAGCAAATATACAGACCAACATTGTACTAAACATAATACTTCCCCAGATGCCCAGATTCTGCTAATATAAGTGTATAAATTCCTTATTTTATTCAAAGTATCACTGTGATGTTTTCCACAATGATACAAGATGGTAAAACCATTAGAATAACGAGGAAAACTTTTAACATAGCAGCTAGCATTCAACACAGAAATATTCATAAGAAGCTGTCCCTAAAGAATACACATTTAGAATACACAGATCCTTTTAAGGGCTCTCCCCTGCTGTGTTTCAGGAAGAGAAGTTTAATGGTAACAGGATACTTAACACATTAATTAATACTGGAGAACAGAGTACAAGTCCTACATCCATCCAGGTTAGCAAAGCAGACATAAATATTATCATACCTCTTGTATGGTAGAGGTACAATTTGATGAGCTTTTCATACACAAAGAAGGCTATTCACCCAGAACACAGTCTTGAAAGCGTCATAAGTTATTTTCAGATTGTTGGGATCTGAAAGCCATGCTTGGGATCTGTTTTAGGACAGAGTGGAGAAGATTGCTATACAATAAGTAGGAATCATAATTTTTTCCTTGATTTATCTCAAAAATTGCAGAGGAGACAAAATTGATGAATCCTTAAAGAATCAAGTGGTTGAAGCCTCCTCTCTGTTGTAGATATCTGCCCCAAGAGCCATGGTTCTAAGCAAGGCAGTCCTAAATGTCTCTGTAATGAAATTGTTTTTGTGATTATGTATTATGTTTATGTGGTTTATGCGTATGTACTACCAGCAGAACACTTAACATGGACACTTCTGGTATTAGAACTGTAAACAAAGGTAGGAAAAACAATCTAGAAGATGAGAAACTTTCCATAGATTTAGGGCTAGAATTAGAACCTGGCTGTGAAGATTCATGATAGTCTCAACAGGAGGTTGCATGCAAACTTATTTTATCTTGGAAGACAGAAAATAACAGGAACAAAATACCTTTTGCTCTTCTGAGACTTAGAGATGATCAGAACTTAAGCTAGACCATGCCATTATAAGAAGATTCCTGAAAAAGGGTGGGCAAAGTGACTGACAGTAAACAGGGCATGAAATGGGATAAAGACATCTTTAGAGTTTCTAGGATCCAACAGGGCATATAGATCATAATCCATGTAGTTCCCAAAGGATGTGACAGTTCGCAAATGAATCACAAAGTGCCATCAGTGTCATTCAACTAAAACTGGTGACACAATTGAAAAATTGTATTTTTACCTTTATTTGTATCTCTTCTGTGATTCCAAAGGATTGAAGCAAAGGAAAACTTCTTCTGTTCTTCAAAGTAGTCATTATCTGGTTGTCATGCCTGCCTTGTCAGGAGCCTTTCTAAGCAATAGGCACCCAATGACCTGTGGAAACCAGAACTGGATGTGAACACTTTTGCACCCCCCTAAATAATTTTTCTAATGAATGCAGATGTGACAATTCACTTAATCCCATTTTGTCAATTGGGCTTGCTCACTGCCTTTCCTCTCCTCCAAGTCTAATGAGTGATGGTTTTTCTGACTAAATAAATCCATCCTTGTGTTCTTGTACTGTTAATGGCAATTTTCTACTAGCAAAGCCTGGTTCTTATGAGTCAATAATCAGCAACAAAAGACAGGATGATTATAAACTTTTGAGCTTTTGAAATAAAGCAGCAAACATCTCTCCTTCCTGCCTGGACAGGAGAGGCAGGTCACTCTTCGATGTTTAGGTACTTCTAACAGAAATGGTGAATTTCATGTGCATCACGATGCATCCAGACTGACTGTCCAGGTACTTCTTTGGAAAACATCTGTCTACCTGTTCTTCTTTCCAGAAAAGCATACAAGAATCATAGCAAACTGTGACATAAAAAAAAGTGGGGACGGTGAAAAGTCCCAAAGCAGAATATGTCAGAGTATTAATTGTACTACCTAATCAGGTAACTGGCTTGTCAACCTGACAGAAATTCAGGGGATATATTCCCTTTGGACATTAGCAATGCACATGGGAAACAATTAGTAGCTGCAAGAACTGTAAGCCAAGCGTGAAAGTAGCTAAAAGCGGAAATAACAAACGGGAAGACATTGGCCTGGATGGATTTTACTGGTGGCATTCCTCAAAAGACTGTCCCAGGACAAATTTAACATAATTGTTTGGCACAAAAATCAAAGTATACTAATGAACTTTTCTGATTAAACAACTTGAGAGGCAATGTCAGAGCAAAAGAATAGCTGGAATGATAGTTATGGGACAAAAATTAACTGGTAAGTGCAATAAGGAAAAACGAGCTTTTGCAATGAACCAAAAGTTTGTCAACTGAAAGCAACCAGGAGGAATTCTGAGACATATTGGTAGGATTGCCAGACTATGTATGGGAATGTGTCCCTCAGATCCTCACAATTCCTTACAGGCTCCTTCATTTAGTGGTGTTGCTGGCATTGTTGCTTTGATCCAAAAGCACAGAGGGGTAGGCAGGCAGTAGAGGCCACAAGATCACACAACCCGTGTTAAAGACATACAGAAAATGCAAGGAGTAGAAATGTCCCAAAGATTCTTATGTGGAACATGGCATTTTGGATTGAACTACAAGAAGTTCTTTGTTATAGGGAACATCCAGCAAGCCCATGTTAGCCACTCACAGGATAACTCTATCAGAGGAAGAAAGAAGCAGACAATAAAGATTCTAAGATTAGCTGCTTTCCAGACTTCAGAGGACTCCTAATGATGCTGTTCAGCCAAAAATGGCACAAATTACAGTTCTTGAATGAAAATTCCTCATATTTGTAGATGTGAGGAGTTATGGATCTAGAGCTGGCCTGCCACAATCACTGGCATCCAAAAAATCATATATAATAGGTAAGGGAGCAAATACTTCTGGTTAATATCCATAGTGGTTCCTCTTCAGAGTGGAAGAATACATTCCTAGATTGTGCCTGAGCCATCCACTTGTGGGTCGCTGAGAACTCCTCCTACAGGAATTTCTGATGCAATGGGAACACCTTCCTCCCCTACCTTGACTGGCATTGCTGATACTCACCTTTCTGAATTATGGGAAGAAGCTGATAGGAGGCACCTTTCCCTGTGACCTGGGGCCTGAGAGACACTTTTCAGCATGAGGTCCTGTCCAGCACAAATTATTCTGTGATGTTTGGCCTCTTAAGGTAGGCTAGAGCAAAGGACAGCTATATAATTCTTCCTTATATGCTCTCTTCTCATGATAACCTCTGTTTTGCCTAGGAACTTTCTTTAGAAAGGTTTGCTTCCAATCTGCTGGGGAGGAAACAGAAAAGAGGTCAAGAGGTATCCCAATTTGCTCTGCAAGCTGCAAAGCCTATAAAGGCTGTATTCCAATGGATTTATGTCCTATGTCCCTCATGCTCCCATTCAACTGTCTGTCTCCTCTTCATATCCAGCACTCCACTTCCAAGTGCTCCTCCAGGGCTACAGGAGCAACGCTCTTCCCAGCAGTGTCTGAAGTTCTATCTCGCCTCCTTTCACTATGCCTCAGCCTCCTCTGCTCAGTGCCTATAGCTCTCTTAGAAGGCTTTCAGTTACTTTTTCGGCATGCCAAGGTCAGAAGGGAGGACCCATTGTTACAGAAAATAAGGGAAATAGCAACTCAAAATATTGAAAATTGCTGAGGCACCTGGGCCACCACCAAAAGCTTATCAGTTTTCTGCTTTTTTGTACAGGTGTACAAAACATTCATGTTGGCTTGAATTTCAAGTTACTCAAATTTGCAGATCTTCTAAAAAATATTTGTATTGTGAAAAACAGATGAGTTTTCTGTTTGCCTTCCAAAATATAAATTTTCCATTCTCAGAACATAGTATTTCAGCAGTAAAAAGATCTGGGAAATTTCATTATTTTCTTTTGGAAAAGATTCTTGAAAACATTTTAAATTCTTGGAACCAGAATACCTTATTCTCACACAAATTCAGACCAATTTTTCCTAAACTTGAAGAAAAATTCTCAGACAAGAAAAAAAAAGTTTTCTAGAGCATCAAAAAACCCCACACTCCTGTATTTACCTTCAATTGCAAAGAAGGGGAGCACTACTTATGGCTATTTTACAGATGGGACTGAAGCTCAAAGGCTGAATTACTTACCTTCTGCCAGACCAAAGCTTGGTGGAATATGGAACTGACTAAAACAGTCCTATTTTCCAAGACAGTGTCTTAAACACTGCACCATTTTTCTTGCAAGGCCCACAGAGTATGCACTATGGAGAAAGAGACCTCGGATCACAGGGTGCTAAGCTTTGACCTGAACTTTGTGTTTTGCTGTCACCCGTTGTACACTGTCCACCTAGAAACAGTGTATATTCCACAGCACTTTCTCAGAAGCTGGAGAATAATTTCCTTCCACTAGCAAACATACTTTTTGGGTTGTGTGGCACAACAGAAAAAGCCAATACAGCTTTTCATTTACTGCTGTGTCTGCATGTTAACATGAAGGTCAGTAGGAGTGTACATAGTACAGAGAAAATTAGTAGTTAATTATTGCTAGACTGAAAGAAGGGAAAATACATGCTTTAATTTGGTTTAGAAAAGAGCAAATCATGAGAACTTCTTCATCTGGACTGGTTTTTTTTTGTAGGAGGCAATATAGAGAGTAAAATTCACAATAACTGGAGACTATTTGATCTGCTTTGAGTATCACAGATAGAAAAATCCCCACATATCATTTGGAATAATCTTAGTAAATAGGTACAATATTCACCAAGAAAAATCCCACTTGAGTTTTCAAAATCCCATGAGATTCCTTTTGTTGAATATTATATTCACTTTTTGAGATTGTTCCTTCCCATGCATGTGTATAACCTGGCAATTTGCCCTTACCTTTTGCCATATTTACTCCTTCTCAAGTGTTTGTACTTGAGGGTTTCATTGCATCATCAACCATCTGCAATGCTTCAAAACTAAGCTGTGTTTAGACCAAAATGCCAGATTTGCTCTTTATGGAACAAGTTTTAATAATTTCAAAACATCAGCATACAACAGGCCTAAACTTAGTACAACCATTTTCTGTTGGGATCTCAAACCACTGTTTAACTTTTCTTCAGTCCTTGAAGGGCTGAAGGTATATTTGCTGTTCACAGTCCAGCTATAGTAAATAAGCAAAATCCATTCATACAACAGAACAGATGTAACTGCTTTAAAAATATTCTAAGAAGGCATTTTTATCAAAACAATCAGAACAACTTGACCAAAACTAGCAAATTTAGTTGCTCAGCAGAACGCAGGCCTAGTCCCTCCCAATCACCAAATTAATAGTAGTTGGAGGTTATGAAAGTAGCAAAGAGCTCTTACTTCCAGAGCAAGGTAAGAGTTCTGGAGAGCACAATTCACTACACTGAACTTCACCTGTCACTGGGTAGCTGGAAGAGGCTAATGTCAAGCTTCCACAAGCAGAACAAACCATTGTCTCAAAGCCAGCTGCAGGACTAGGACTTACCACATGGCAATCAGGCAAGTCTTCAGGTAACTGGTGGATGCTAGAGCAATCACAAAAATTCAGAGTGAATTCTGGATAATTATTGCAGTACATTCCTTATTGGCTTTAGTTTTATCCGGACAGAATAGCAAAAATTTGAAAGAGGCATTCACTATCCTAATGCTTTAAAGACATGATCCATTAGCCCACTTTATTAGGTGGAACATGAGAGGGAAGTGATGTTCATTATACCAATGTACACCATTTTTAGAGTTTAGATTCACTTCAGTAGTACTTAAATGATATGAACTGCTGTGAATTCTGCACAAATTGGCAATTACAAAATTTACCAAGTTTTCTGCATGGAATTAGTGATTATATACAACAGACATGTATAGTTCTATAAATGCTAAATAACCGAGTTAGGTACTCAAATGTTTTCCAACATTTAAGTAACATGAAAGCAAAAGGCTCAGCACCTGCCACCAGCAGCCACTGTTCAGAAGCCATCTAACATTTTTTCTAGGGAAGATCCAGGCCCAGCAAATTGCTCAACTTCACAAAGTAAATGAGTAGCAGAGATTGTCTTATCTCTTAACCCCAAACTAAGTAATTTCACATTCTCTGTCACATCATTTATCGTGATGGTTCCACACTACCATGATGTATGTTTTTAAAGCATTTGTGTCACCAAGTGACAAAAGCTGCATAATTGAGCAATTCCCACATTCTTCTAAAAGTCTTTGTTTTGCAGTTTGTCAGTTACAGATGGAGTATCTGCATTTCAGCGATGCTTTATTTCAGAGAAGGTATTTATGAAAAAAAACTGCTGAAATGATCTGATGCATGAATATATTTTTTCAAGAAAAAAACCAAGGCTCCCTAATTTTTTCAGTCTCGTTGAAAAAAGGTTTAAATGATAAAAACCTCTTCATTTTTCAGCTCTATTCTTCTTTCTGAAGCAAACACTGAATTAGCTTTGTGACAATGTTTCTCTGTTCGATGTAGTGAAACTTCAAACTGAAATAGGGTAGGTTTAGATCAGATAAGGGGAAGAAATTCTTCACTGTGAGGGTGATGAAGCACTGGAACAGATAGCTCCAAGAAGCTGTGGATCCCCCATCCCTGGAAGTGTTCTAAGCCAGCCTGGATGGGGCCCTGAACAGCCTGGGACAGTGGAAGGTGTCCCAACTCACCACAGCGGGGTTGGAATTAGATCATCTTTAAGGTGCCTTCCAACCCAAACCAATCTGTGATCCCTACACGGAATGAAGACACTCACTCTGGCTCCAACTATCATGCAAAATGACCTGAGAACTCAAAGGATTCAAACATGGCCACATTTTCCCAGAAAGCAATCAGAAAATATTCTAATGCTTAGAGTGATAATAGAAGACTAAATAAAAACTAACTCAGAGGAGGGAAGGTGTGTCTCAGTGGGAGAGTAATGACAAAGACAGGTAGAAATGGACTAGCAAGTAGCGGAATGGCAGTTAGGAAAATAACATGGAGTCTTTTACTTGTTGTCTCAGTAAAACTGTGTGATGTCCAAAAAAATAACAAACATCTGCTAACATTAGGAATAACACTCTCCGTGCATACATTTTTCAAAACATACAGGATTCTGCAACGGTCTTTAAAATGTTGTATGTCATAAAGCTACTTAATTAACTACATTAATTTTCTCGAAATTGAGTCTGTTTTGCCTGTAAAAGTAACTCGTAAGCAATCCCCTTGTTTTTATTCAGACCGATGAATTTGTCATTCCATTTACTCCCCCTGTCCTGTGGAGGAGCAGGAGTAAGAAGAATGGCAAGGGAGGACACCTGGCAGGTGGCCAAGTGTCTTGGACTGACCTTGGAAGGTACTTTCCACACACAGTTGCAAAACAATGAAAAAAAGTACACATGGGTTTAAAAATTTTAATGTACAAATTTACACTCACCACATTGTAACTTTCAAACTAGGGAGGAAATTGCAGCAGTCTGCATGATTTATTCTATTCATAATTTACAAGTGTCTACAGATTAGAAAATCCTTTCTCCTTTTCTCAAGGAAATAAATATTTCTTTTCTATACTCAAGAGTCATTCAGCTCTCTAACAGTCTGTGAGCTAGGCACCAGCATTCTCTCAAAACTAGCATGATGGGATTCCAACCAGTAGCCTTTGTTGCTCCTCATGTGCCCACACAGCATATTCAGAATTCTCCTCCAGCAACACCTTTTCTTCAGAGGAAGAAGAAGCAGCTGAAGATGTCCATCTTCAGTTTTGCAATACAGCAAACATTACTGTAGTCAGCCACCAACATTACTTTCTTCCAAATGGATCCGACCACACTTTTAACCCTACAAATCAAGTATGATAATACCAGCAGTTGAATTAGACTGTTGGAGAAAAAAAACAGGTCTGCTACTCCAGCTTTGTGTATTAAACAACGAAAGAAGCCAACAATTTCTGCACTGAATTCGCAACTGCTTAAACTCGCAAAAATATATAGAAGGACAACCTCATCTTGATCTTAGGCTTCAGATAATGAAAAAACCTATCACAGTCATAGATAAGGCGTTCTAATATTGTTGGATCAATCATTTAGTGCACCTTGCACTTAAATTTTTCTAGGTTTCATTTTCAACTAATGGATCTCAACTTAGCAGCAGCTAAATTCAGATGAAAAAGTTATACTGAGGAGAACTGGTCATCGAGTACCTGCATCTTGGATAAATGAGCCAGTCCAGTCCTTTTGATTGTTTACTAAAAAAGACAGGTTTACCAGACCTCTATTTCACAATACCCTTCCTACTTCTCTTCTGCATTTTACCACTTCCCTAGAAAGCAAGTCCTGCACTAATGATCTAACCAATATGTGTAATAAGATCGTGATTTTAATCCTATTTGATTTTCCCCTGCTGCTGATGTTACGCTTTTTCAAAAACAAAAATACATTACTCTTTAACATACTCAGATATTAGCTGTTTCATCAAGACAGGTACTCTCACATCTTTAATCAAGAAGTACTAGCCTTGCATAATGAACAGCCATTCCATTTATCATTATGAAAAAATGAGCTATCACAGATAGTCTGCTATACTTGAATTTTACTTCCCTTGTATGCTTTTCAAAGCCTTCCACTGGCAACAGCAAGGATCAAAAAGCTATTAGCACTGCATCCCAAATCTTCCTTGATGTGTAGTGGATTTCTGCATGGCCCATCTATCCATGAGGCTGAAAGGCACTGCCAAAGTGCTGATGAACCGTGTTTCAGCAGAATTCAGTATTCCACAAAACTAGGATGCAACATGGTTCTTTACAGCTACAGCTCAGCCTATCCATGGTTCTTGTTTGCTCTGAGCTGGTTCAGAAGTGGAAACTGGCATCTATTTCAGAAAGTGGGAAGACAACAGAAACTCTGCAACTTATTTGGCCAGGTAATTAAATTTGAGTTTCATGAAAACCATATATTTTTAGTGAGGAATTAGCCTGAAAAATAATTTAATGGCAAGTTTATTAAATATGCTTTCTCTGAATGCATTCTCCACTGTATTATTTAAATACATATAAATATTCAGGTGTTACTTCAAGAGGGTCTTTAAAACAATCAATGCAAGCACATAAATCAAGTGTACCTCCAGGCTGAATATCCTCTTGAACAATACCAGCTCGGTTCATTGACTGTTCTTTCTCTGGAAAACACAACAGAAAGGACACTACTGAAAAAAAGAAAATACCAGATATCTTGATTGCATCCAATAAAATAATCTTTAAAAATTTATTAATTCTAGATGCTACACAATAAAATTCTGTTGAGTATCTACCTACACAATGCAAATGTAGTATTCCTGCTTCACTGAGAAACTAAGCTAGTCTGTTTTGAGAGACTTCAAACAACAAGATAATCATCTTAAAACAATGCCTACTGTTTAATAAAAGATGTCAAAATGCCTGCCATGATCCCAACACTTAAGGAATGACTAGTACTTCTAGAAGCTATGATTCATATACTCAACATAAAACTAGTCAAAACTTTTTTTTTCTTTTGGGCAATTCCCCTTTTCAGGCCCTGAAAGATATTGCAAACAGATTTCATGACAGCACCTACACAATTACTGCTTGTGAACTTTGTGGAATTCATTATCTGAAGGATATTTCTCCATACACTGGGCCTGTCTCAGGCTTTTCTTTTTCCTTTGAAAGGTTCAACCATTTCCAAGAAGAAAAATGGAGAAAATGATACTATTTTCCCTTACTAAAGGCCCCTCCTTTTCTTACGCTTCCAGTTACGTACTTCACCACCACAGTGGTACTTTGAAGCAGGAAGTCAAAGCTCAGGTGAATTAACCTTTTGCCCACACCACTGAACTTATGAGGCCTTTAAGAACCTGCAGGGTGCACGTTCTCAGAGGAAGCTAAGAACTAAGCTCACCTTAAAACTGAAATTTTTCTTTATTTTATCCCACTGGAAATCCACTGGCACTACATGTTATCAGGCTGTCTAGGCACAGGCCTAATGCTACTGGAGACTAGCAGGAATACCACAGTAATTGACTCTTCTTGCAAGGGGACAGGCACTAGAGGCAGATGCAGCTCCTCCAGTTCTGTTCACTGAGCATGGTAATTACAATTCATCTTTTTTAGCAGACAAAGTCTCAGGGAACTTCTAATTCTAATTCTAAATTCTAATTCTTCTAAACTGTCTAATTTCAAAGGAAAAGGTACAAAACCCAGAAGGGGAGAACAGAATAGATTAGGGCAAGAAACAAGACTTCCTGTAGGACCTGAAGGAGAAAGATATTTAGTCTTAAGTAGACACTAAGAGTAGAAGAGAGGGAGGGACCAAAATAGGAACCAGTCTGAGAGTTCTGGGGACACACTTGGGTCGAGCAAAAGGAGCTGTTAACCGGTCAGGCAGAGAAACCAGTGCAAAGAAGTAAGAGATGATAAATAGATAGGACATGGAGCAGTCAATAGGAAGACTGATGGTGGGGCCTGCAAACAACTTGGAAGACAGGTAAGCCCAAAAAAAGGACTTGGTGAGAGGAGAGCCACCTCACAGGATGGGGAAGGAGCTGAGTCTCACAATTCAGAAAATCAGGCAGTTAGGGAAAATGTCACAAACAGCAGCTGTCAAACCACTGTTTTCATTAATCCATGTGGAAAAGGCCTGTGCTGAAGGTCTCAAAGTTTCACAAACATAGCATCCTTCAATAAAAACTTGCTTGTAAGTTAAATTTTACTTCAGCTTTGATGCAAGGCCAAAGCCTCACCAATAAGATCAGAAAGTTTGTTACCCTTTTTTCTTTTTCCTTCCCAGAAATCTTCAGTTGTCTTGGCAGATTAACCACATATATCTTCATGTGATCAGCTTGCTTAGTTTCATAAAAACTAAAGTGAGGGGTTGAGGCTGGTTGGACCAGAACTTTTTCCTCCATTTCCTTTAGCAGTATTTCACAGAAGTTTAGGAGTAACAGGTGCTCCCCCTATGGAACACCTGCCTGGAGCCGCTGAGGCTTTGCACCTGGACCTGCAGGTGACCTCTAGGGTTTCCTGGATTCAGTCAGCTGTGGGCTTTTGCACGTTTTCCTGGCAGGTGTGTCTGGCAGGAAAGCGGGGTTTTCCTCAGGAGTCAGTTTCAGAGATACTGCAGACTGAGACCAGCTCTAGCTAATCATCCCAACTGGTTGCCAAGTTTTAAATTAGATTTTCAATTGCAGCTGGAAAACAAAACTCAAACAGCTCATAGAATCAGTGAATATTCTGGGTTGGAAGGGACCCTTAAAGACTATCTAGTCTTCCTCTCCTGCACTGAGCAGGGACTTCTTCAGCTAGATCAAGTTGCTCAGAGCCCTGTCCAACCTCATCTTGAATGTTTCTAGAGACGGGACACCCAGCACTCCTCTGGGCAACCTATTCCAGTGGTTCACCACAATCGTCATAAAAAAATGTATTCCTTCTATCTACTCTGAATTTACCCTGTTTTAGTTTAAAACCATTATCCCTAGTCCTATTTCAACAGGCTCTACTATGAAGTCTGCCCCAGCTTTCTTAGAAGCTCTCTTCAAGTGTTCTACAAGGTTTTCTCAAAGACTTCTCCAGGCTGAAGAATCCCAACTCTCTCAGCCTTTCTGCATAGGAGAGAAGCTCCAGCTCTTTGATCTCAATTTCAACTGCCTCTCCATCCTCTAAGGAACAGCTGAAGGGTGTTCTTAATCACGTGCTGGCCAATAACTCGAAATAAGGGCACTGCGAGTTGTATTATTTCGGTTTCCAGGTATGTCCAGAAAGCCCCTCGGGAGTCACTCACAAGCAGCAGCCCCAGCATTCCCCCGAGCCCGGGCACAGACCGCGCCATGGCCGGGCCCAGCTCCCCCCGCGCAGGGACTCACTGTACTCCTCCGGCAGCAGCAGCGGCCGGAAGTAAATAGGGTAAAAGGCGGCTCCCACCACGGCCACGAAGGCGCCGAAGATGCCGAGCGTGCGGGACAGCCCCGGCATGGCCTCGGCGGACACGGCGCGGGCCCTGCGGGGCCTTCCGGGACACGCGGCAGCGGCGCGGGGCGGCCCGGCCCGGAGGGAGCGGCGCCCCCGCGCGGCCGGCGGAGC